>BCLG01001588.1:22451-49089 GCA_001602295.1 Zoysia matrella | reverse complement strand
GCTGGGCCGCGCCAGGCAGGCCGCGCCCGCACACGGACGGCTGGCAGGTGGGCCCTTGGCCCACCTGACAGTCGAAGCCGCGCGTACACGCTGACAGTGGGCCCGGGGCCCACTTGTCAATCTCACGTAGTTAAATGCTAGGGGCACCCAGTCTGTGTACACGAAAATTTACCCACAGCCCATTTTAATTCCAAATAAATTCCCAAAAATCCTAGAAAAATTATATTTTTCTAGAAACACCCCTACAATATAGAAATTATTTGCCAAACCCATTCCCACTGCAATTTTACACTTAGACCCCTCCACTTCTTAGGAAATTACAAAAAAAAACCCCCCTACACTTGTAATTGGCACTAATTTCACATAACTCCTCCGTTCGTCGAAATCTCCGCACCATTAAAACCAAGACTCCGAGCCCTTTTCTTTTACTTCGTGATTTAATCGATTCTTCAACCGATCACTTTATTTTTCGTCATAGTTACATTTGTTTCTCTTTTACCGTATAGACGACGAAGCATTCGGAAACGAGGAGACCGACGACCCGGAATACGAGGAGGAACTCGAGGACGTTTACGAAGGCAAGTTCTAACCCTTTGACCATATCGAACCTAATATTTGCCATGCTCCTATAGGACCATTCGTGCTTGCATAATTATGTTGTTTATGTTAAAACCTTTGTGTAGAAGTCAATCTACTTGCTGCTAGAGTATTTACATTAGAATAGTCCTAAACTTTACTAAGTGTGAATACTACCTTGCTACCGTGTTGGTTTACTATACCTTGTTAATCTAGGAACCCCGTCCTTAATTCTTTAAGGATCGGATGGCTACCTTGATTACTAGAACGCTTAGGATCTCCCCCTCCCTACGTGAAGCTATGCTTCGTTAAGGTATATAAATATTCACTATCTTTTCAAACGTGTAAAGTAGGGTTTGGTGGTGTGAGTAAACCATGTGGGACTGTGTGATTAGCAAAAACTGTGTTAGGTGATGAGATGGGATTTTGGAAACTCGGCCGTGGGGCGGGCTCCTAGTAGTATGTGCCTGTGTGTCAGTGATAGACTTCGGACTAATCCACCTGTCGTGGACGAGCGCCGCCCCTGCCATATAAGGACCGGTTCATCGGACCTCAACGTAGTGTCTACGTGCAACCACAGAACCTTTGTTCTTGGGAAGGACTCACCTTCACCCTTTGGTATCCATGTGGCCCCTAAGGCGGTTGGTTGGCACACAAGTCGCAGGAAGTGGGCGTGAGATAACTCGCTGCCTGGTCCACGATTACAACAATGGCCCGCGCCATGGGGAATTGTACAACCCATGCCATGGCCCCTGGGTACTTGGTAACGATCCGAACCGTGCGGGTGTCCAGGGGATGACGGGAAGGTGCTATCGCGTCATCGGGCTTGCTCTCGAGTGATGACCCCTGTTAGCATCTTGAGGAGACCTTGCGGATACCTTAGTGCGTGAAAAGTGTGCGTTATGTGACTCTGTTGATCAAGAGAAGCATAGCCTGTGGGTACAGTGTACAACCTCTGCAGAGTGTATAAATCCATCCGGACTGGCCGTTGTCACGGTATTGGCACACTACAGCTTGGGCTCACTTTGATTAGTTTTGTCTACCTCCTTGAAGTGCTTGCGAGTGGGCATAGGTGCTTGTGTTTTGGAAGAAGTGTCTGGTTGGGATATTGGAGGCCCGTCCAGTTAAAAATTGGGAACTGACGGGAAAGGTGACTTCTCCCGCAGGGCCACCACTAAAATAATGACTAGTGTAGGATTGCCATACCCTCTGTTGTTTTTTGGAAAATTTCTAGCCTATAGTTTGCCTTGCATAAAAAATTTGGCTTTCGCTAAACAAAAACCCTAGCCTATCCTTGATGGCCACGTGCATGAATATAACCCCTCCGGGTTGGAACTTGTTGAGTACTTTGTACTCACCCTTGCGACAATCGTTCAGATGAAGAAGAAGATGACGTCCCGCTTGAAGGCGATGAGTAGTACTCGTTCTTCGCGCAAGTTGCCTGTGGCGTAGCTTTTGGTCTCATGCTTTCGCTATTTATGTAATGATTGATCGAGGATGTTTCGCACTCCTCGAGGGTTTGTAATGTTAACTTTGATTGTGTATCTCAAGTATCTGGGACAATATATATAATATTATGGCATGTGCCATGTATCCACAATGTTTCGTGCGTGCCAACTACTGATCCAGGGATTGGTACGGTGTACACGAGAATACCCCAGAAATGGGGTATGACATTCTCTTTGCAGAAACATCTGCTACTTACTTCTGCTCCCTCCATTCTTTTATTGTTGTCGTTAAGACAACTTCTTTAACTTTATTGTCCTAATTAATGACAAGGAAACAAAAGATTAATAGAGGTGCTGTCTCAAGGGCAAGTAAGTATACAGGTTGTTGTTGCATATGGAGGATTCTGTATGCACTTTCTCAAGAGCAAGTGGACTGGATTGTGCATGTAAAGGGTTTCTAACAACTGAACGCAAATTCTTTCTCAAGCACAAACGTAGAGCGTTTACCACACTCTGGCAGGAGGCACATTTCAAAATATTTTTTTCAACCCTGCGCGATGCGCGTTTCGTATTAAGATAGAAAGAGAGTACATACAAAGAAAGAAACAAACAGAGAGCAACATTTCAAAATTTATGGAACTGCTGTTCCATTCCAGGGGTACGCAATAGATTTTGTATGGCGGTGCACCTTCGTTGGCACACAAAATTAAGAAGAATCGTTTCAGGTGTCCATGATCCACTGTAGTAAGGTAGTAACTACAGTTTTTTGTTCGTAAAAAAAAAAGTTTTTTGGTCTTAAGAGGACGAAGCAGCCCCAAACAAAGTAAAGACCAAAACAGAACAGGGCTGGGCAGGCAGCAGCTTAGTTGGAGATGGGCCTTTGTCGAGGCCCATGTGCCTACAGATCTGCTGCCGCTTCGGTCGTTCTGTTTTCAAGTCTATATAAAAGCAACCTAGCGGGAGAGCGGCAACGGGCAACACCTATTTTCCCCCCCGTCGTCTCAATTCTTCTTCTCGCCATAGTCCATCCTAGCCGCCCGCCCCCCGGCCGGAGCAGCTCCTCGTCCCACACCGCCCCGTCCCGCGCCGCGCCGACCCTCCCCGCGCGCCGCTACGATCAGTAGCGTCCCCGTCGAGCGCCTGGCGCCGGAGCTCTTGAAGAGGAGGGGTCCAGGGGTACTCGGTGGTGAGGTTAGGGACGGCGTCCGCCCTACCTTGCCCTTTTGGCACATCCGCCTCTGTCCCAGAGATCGTAATTTTATTGACCGACATGTTCTTGCTCCACAGGTGCTTGCGTATCTGATGCAACGTATTAGATTGTTTGAATGGCGAGCTCCGAAGAGCCCTATAGGCTGAAAAGGGCGCTGGAGAGGCACAGCATAGAGGCCGTGTCGTTCTTGTCCCTCATGAAGGATGAACTCGGCGACTCCGGTTACGGCGAACTCGTCAAGGTCCTACAGGAGATCGCAAAACGAAGGTACATATAGATGCACCTCCGTTTCCACCAATTTCATTTATCTAATGTGCGACCTGTCGCAGTGCAAATCCTGATGGTGGAATCACGGCTGAACAATGTAAAGAGATTTTTGTGGAGTTTTTTGTCGGACGGTCGACTAGACTTCTCAACTGTTTCCGTCACTTTGTCCAAGGGCGTGACCCTTTCCACGGTGAACCACAACCACCGTGCGATCCAGTTTCTTTTCTTATGAAACTACAGGTGATCCTGGGAAAACTACATGCTTGTCAGGTTAATCCAGTAGTATGTAGATTTTATGGACCAGGACGTCCTGTTTCTAACGTGATGCTTACTTTGTGCCTGCAGGCATCTATACCCGACAAAGATTATAATGATTTCCTAACCGTCATATGCCAATTTTGGGTGGAAAAGACAATCCCGGATGAAAAACTTCACGAAGAGGTGCTTGTTCATCAGAATTTTTCAACAATAATTTCAGAAAGAGAGTGATCTCACAATCTTTTGCGTTTGTAGGTAAACAGAATAATGGGTCACAATTCCCAACTTATGGAAATCTTTCAAACTTATCTACCAGCTCGCCCTTCGGGGGCCCTACCAACTGAACAGCCTTGCGGAAGTCCAACACCTAGTCCAACGAGCGAGGTAGTATATTGAATTTCTCATTGTTTTCCGTATGTTTCAAACTGCAGGTGGCTCATATTGTAGAGTAGAACCCGGCCTACAAATTCTATTTTTATATATATTATATGACACGCAATGTTGCTCCCAGATCAATATTTTTTTCCCCCAGAAAGATGGCATCATTCCTTTTTATGGCTTACGAGGTTGGATGTCATCTCATTTTATTTCCCTTACTTTTATGTTCAGGCTGTTTTAAGTTTTACTCCAGATGTGGATGCTATCCGGATGCAAGCTACCAACATCAGTAATAACGTGGCTCAACTGGAGTATCCCCGCGATCAAAACCATAAAGGGATAGAGTATAAAGGTGTGCCAGTTCTTGCTCTCTTTTTTCCCCCTGCTGGGAAGAGAAACATGCCCTTTGATATGCTCCATTGTTGGTCTAATTCCTGGCAACCTGCCCAAAGGAGGATATCTAGTTTGGCACATTATGCTCTTCTCAGAGCAACCATTTACCAAAAGTGGGCATGCCCTTAATGTTCCAATTTATAATGTGATAGAAACTAAGAGTCTAACTAAGATAATGATGAAATCTCAACAGTTTCTGTAGTTTTTGAGTTGAGTGAACTATTTGTACTGAAGTTTTGTTACTTATCTCTAATAGGTGATGGAGAATCACTTTATGCGGCAGAAAATGAGGGTGACAAGATTGATCCCTTACCAGACTGGAGTCCCTCAAGAGAAAACGAATTACCCCCAAAAGTGGACCTCAGTATCTGCGCACCCTGCACTACTAACTATCGCCGACTACCAGAGGATGTAAATTCCTACAGACTCATGCTCTTCCCATGTAAAATCTCTAACATTCAATTCTTACAAAACGATTCTCAATGTCAGTGTTTAACTCTTCGATCAAGTTACTGGACTCAACTGGGATGCTCTGTTTTGAACGACATAACGGTTTCTGTTGCCTCTGGAGCTGAAGATTGCTATAAGTTCAGAACCAAAAGTGAATATGAAGAAACCATTATCAAGCAGGAAGATGACATGTAAGTACCCTATTGTCAATTTAATAATTTTTTTAATTCTCTCAGCTACCGGTGAATGATAAAGTACCATTATCGTAATGTTTATTTTCCTTTCGATAATTTTGTATATTTTTTTAGGTTTGAGAGTGACATGCTGTTGCAACGCTTTATAGCAACTGCCGACTTAATTGGAAATCTTCAAGACCGCGTTGACAGCGATATGAAAATTCTGGAGCACCTAACTCGTAAGAATGATATCTATGCAGAATATGTGAATCTAATATTTTCTTCATATTTTTCCTCAGTGGACTAATTGTTCTTGTTTGTCCTTTGTTTTTGACTTCTACAAAGCATTACATCTGAGGTGCATTGAAATGCTGTATGAGGATTATGGTCTTGACATTGTTGATCATCTATCGGAGACTCAAAACACAACTGCCACTCTTGCTATTCTGCATTCTCGTTTAAATCAGAAGATAGAAGATTTGTCAGTGTCACGCGTATTTTTGCATAGAAGATGCTCAAAAATTATTGCCAATAATTACAACAGATCACTTGATTATCACAGTTCCTCCTTCAAACAATTGGATGCAAAGAGGATGACACCAAAAGGTAGTTTTGCTCTGTTCCATCGAATATCATGCAATTCATATTAAGTATTACTGTGAATGTGAGCCCAGCGGTAACCTTGTGACCATGAGGTCCCGGGTTCAAGTCCTGGAAACAGCCTCTGCAGAAATGCAGAGAAAGGCTGCATACAAAAGACTCAAAGTGGTTGGATCCTTCCCCGGACCCGGTGCAAGTGGTAGCTACGTGCACCAGGCTGCCGTATTAAGTACTCCACTACTGAAGTAGAGTTACATTAACTCATCAATGCTCTGCATCTTTTTTTAACGTTTACTTTTCTTATATGTTATCACTTGCAGCTTTGCTTTCTGAGGCCAAAGAAATCAACATGAATAGGTTAATCGATGGAGCCAGATATCTTCCCTCTCGCAACAACCAACATTATTTGATTGCAGATTATGATCTTCACATACAACAGGACATAGACAGCATTGTTTCTTATGCATCCCAGGAAAAAATTTCTTCTGGACAGAAGCCAGTGACGATGTGGACGAAATTAGTACAACCATTTATTTGTGCTAGTCGTCAGTTGTCAGAGTTAAATTGTACTGTATGTCCCAAAGAAGTTTGTGATCGTTGTGGTCTCAGCCAAAAAACTGTCAACAGCATCCTCAGTGATTTGTTTGCGAAGAATTTTCCTTTATCTTCAAAGGTATACACAGGACATGTATGTAAAATATAGTTTCTTACTCCATTATTTCAAACTTCAGTATCATTATCAAATAAAGATAACACATTCTATTACTTTTCGTTTCAGACTGGCGAATACCATGGAATTGCCTCTAAAAAGTCTACTTCTGTACTCAGTAATAACGAGGAAATTGAGGAGGGTGAGTTCATACCTTGTAAAGAAAACATCCTTGGACCTGCTAATGGAACAGCAAGTAGCGAATACAATGGAAATGACTCTAACAAGCCTACTTCTGCACTCGGTAGTAACGAGGAGATTGAGGAGGGTGAGTTCATACCTTATAAAGAAAACATCCAGAGGGATACCATGCTTGAACCTGCAAATGGAACAGCAAGTTATGATGTTGCTTCTCTCAGTGGAGATGGGCCAAGGTTTTGGCACAAAGAATCTAGTATTTGCAACGACGATAATAAAGATGAAGTGCAACATCAATCAAGAGAAGGCTCTAAAGTTGAAATGGGCAGTTTAGCATATGCCAATAGAGGATCTGAGCTGCGTGATGTAAAAGGCACTAAAACTTGCTGTTCTCTGGCTGTTCTCAGCAGGCTTCACCAGGTAATTGCCGTGTTATATATTATTACATCGACCATGCTATTATTTAGTTGTCTAGGTGATGACATGCTGATGTACACTCTTCAGGTTCTATGTTTATAGAAATGATAGTTGCACTATAAGCAATTAGCCAGCCTTTATATCTTTTGCTAACATTAAAAATTATTTTCTCCATGTATTACAGATTTTGTATGAGAGGCTACTAGTTGCAAAGGGTCTTTCGAGAGAAGAAAGCACTAAAGCTCTATCGAGGGGTTCAGGCACCTGTGATTTATATGCAAGGTAATGTCATGGATTCTTTCCGATATAATTTGGGCAGAATTATTCATGACTCGTGAAATGTTCTTAATTCAGTTTCTTTCACTGTTGTGGCAGGTTTAAGAGGGAACTCTTCAAACTGCTTAATGGTTCTACTAACAGTTCCAGGTTTGAGGATTTCTGCCTGAATACACTTGGGCCAAAACCCTATGTGCTCATTACTCTAGACAAGCTTATATGGCAAGTTATAAATCAGGTAAGTAAAGCTCAGTCGTCTAGCTTGGTGTTTAGATGCCTATAGATTCATTGACTTGTTGTGCTTGTTCACCTTATAAACTTCAGCTAGCCTGATCCAGTGGATTTGTTCTTGCAGCTTCGAGGAGTTTGTGATAAATACGACTTGCTTATTCAGCTTCACGAGAAAACGAAAAGCAGAAGCGTAAGTCTAGAATTGTGGTACTCCACCATAAGTGCACTGCGTTGTCTCGTCATCTGATTTTAAATTCAGATTGCTAAACATGCTACCTGCACTGATGTTTCTTTCACCTAGTTCAGCAGGACTATCCCATTGGAGTACTACTACTGATAATATGTTTCTTCCCCATGTTCAGTCTCCAGGTGGTCCGTCGAATGGGTCGCTGGAGCAAGTTCCAGAGCAGGGAGGAAAAGGTGCTAGCAAGGTTCACGATGGTACTGTTGAACCGATACGAAAGCATTATCAGAGAAGGTAGGGGTCCTGACTACAAATCCAGCTAGTTTGCCTATATATTTTACTACTAAGTTTTGATATGCAAGATTTATTTATCTTTTTCCGTGTGTATGTGTTGCAGGAAAAAACGGAAGCCAGAGAGCAGTCCAGCGAGCTTATGGCACTCTAGCGTAGATACCACAAAACTTGTACCTCGAACGAAGAAACCCGTAGCAGGATAAACGCAAAAATTTCATAAAAATCTCACAAAAATCAGTTTAATTTTATAAAAAAAAGCAAAAAACAAAAAAAAAATCATGTGTTTCAAAGTAGGCCTAAATGTTACAATAATCCATTGTCTATAGCACAACAAATAAAACAAGGAGGGCATGGTTCGTCATGCGATCTCCATGCGTACGTACACCAAGAACCGATCGCGAAACCATAGCTGCAGCACATGCCAACGGCGTGCCTAGCTCGATTCATTCGTTCCTTGCTGCTCGGATAATTTGCATTAGTTAGTACCAGAGTGAACGAATGGCTCTGCGCCATTGACGCGTATTATGCAACAGCGCTTTCTTTTCTGGGTAAATGCACACCTCATCGCCAAGTAAGCAGTGCGTTGGAAACATGCTCTACTTTGAGGCAACACGCCCTGCATAAAAGCATCAGCCATGGCGCCGGCCGAACCCGTGCTCTGCCTCTCCGTTCCGTTCCAAATCTTTACTACTCCTACGTGGTAGTGTACCACAGCTCAAAATTGGGAAAGCAGAGGCCCCTATATATACACACACACACACTGTACCATTCACCATTGAACAAGTAAAGTACTATCTCTGTCCTATAAAAAATCTATTTACTGTGTGTTTTTTATTTGACTAAAAATTTATATATATTTAATAAACTTTAATAATATAAAATTTATATTTTTAAATTCACCAAAAAAATATTTTTATAATATGTAATTTATGTATTCATAAAATTTATTAAGTTTTAAAAAATTATTGATCAAAGAGAAAAACAAAACACAATTAAACAAACCTAATTTGAGGACGGAGGGAGCACTTCATTAGTAGCAACTCTACTGTTACCCTGCATTCAATTCCATATTTCTTGAATAGTTGCACATCCAGATCGACCGAGCTCTTTGTCTCGTGCCCGGCCGGTAGTTGCCTGCAACACTCCAGCAGCTTCCTCGATCGCAAGAAGAATCAACAAAGCCGCGCGCCAGCGACCATGGTGAACCCCGACGCCGTCCGCAATGTCGTCGGCATCATCGGCAACTTCATCTCGTTCGGCCTGTTCCTGTCGCCGCTGCCGACGTTCGTGCAGATCGTGAAGAAGCGCGACGTGGAGGAGTTCGTGCCCGACCCGTACCTCGCGACGTTCCTCAACTGCGCGCTGTGGGTGTTCTACGGGCTGCCCGTCGTCCACCCCGACAGCATCCTGGTGTCCACCATCAACGGCGCCGGGCTGGCCATCGAGGTCGCCTACCTCTCCGTCTACTTCTCGTACGCGCCCAAGCCGAAGCGCGCGAAGATGCTCGGCGTCCTCGCCGTGGAGCTCGTCTTCCTCGCCGCCGTGGTCGCCGGCCTCCTCCTCGGCGCCGGCACCTACGACAGGCGTTCGCTCGTCGTGGGCAGCCTCTGCGTCTTCTTCGGCACACTCATGTACGCCGCGCCGCTCACCATCATGAGGCAGGTGATGAGGACCAAGAGCGTGGAGTACATGCCCTTTGCGCTGTCCCTCGTCGGCTTCCTCAACGGCGTCTGCTGGACGACGTACGCGCTCATACGCTTCGACATCTTCATCACGGTATAGTTCCGATATCTATCCTTGTCCAACAAGGACGTCGAGCTGCCGGTGACCTCCGGCAACGCCAAGGACGGCAACTCCGGCGCCGCCGTGTAACTCTACTCGATCGAACGACTGGATGCGGACACTTTCAAGGAGCACCAATATTTTGTATTGTTGTCAACAAGCACCAATACACTGCTTTGGGTATATTTTTCGTTTGTGGACTGTCAATCATGGCGGCAGAAATGGGTCATTTTTTTTTTGTTCGGCGTAATGGGCTTATAGCCCAAAAGCAAAACTCACGCATAGTTGGGCCTCAAGCAGCCCATGAAAGCGGCCCAGTGCCGTTTGATTCCGAGCGAACGACCAGCTCTCTCTCTCTCTCTCTCGGTAAAAACTCTAATTAAAAAAGAAAATAAAAGGCTAGTCTCTCAGTCCAGTCACCTCCTCACGGTGCGGCGTACACCTCTCTAAGATCCAACGAACACATGTTTACAGATATCAACAGTCTCCAGGGACAACAAAATGAGAGGAGAATTTGTTCGAATTGCAATAAACTGTTGTCCTTCAGTTTTGAGCCGCAACAAGAAACTGCACGGATCGAAATGGCCTACAATTACATGCATGAAAGATAGCTTTATGGAACATACATTCAAATTAAGTAAATTAAGATTGTCTGAACTGTTACAACACGATGATAATGCAGAAAGTTACTGTTATAATTATTCAGACGTCACTCTCCAGCTGATGCTGATAGCTGATGGCCTCGGAGACGGCCAAACTCTCGGAGGAGCGGCACGAAAGGGTGGACGCAGAGCGCGGCGTCGGAGGCCGCGCCAGCCGCCGGCCGAAGCTGTCGTAGTGGATGGCGCCGGCGAAGTCAAGCGGCTGGCACCGCTCCCCCATCAGGATCCTCCGGCTCCACAGGGCCACGCCCGCCTCGCCGCCGCCTCCTCCCTTCACGCGCGGAACGGGATGACGCTGCTTCGTCTTGTGCCCGCCGTCCGAGGAGCGGTGGTGCCGGAGGAGGCAGCGGGTGGCGCGCGAGACGCGACGGGTGCAGGCGGCCACGAGGCCGGACACTCTGCCGAGGAGGTCGTGGTCCGTCATTGTTGGTGCCCTGGTGGTGGACGCGCACGGGCTGTGGAGTGGAGTGAATCAGAGTGATGCCCAAGCGGCTCCTGGCAGTAGCGAGTGCTCCAGGGTTTAACAACCGGTCGTGCATGGGCTCCTCAAGCCCCGAGTGGTTCTGGCCTTGCGAGGGACACTCGAGGTTTGACTGCGCGCGCGTTTCCTACTTTGCCGAGGTTTTCTTTGATTCGGATATAATTTTCTTGTAAAATCATAAAAAGAAGGGTGATGTTAGTAAAACACAAAATACACTTTCCTCTTATACAACTAGTGCTGATACCCGTGCTAACGTTACTGTAAGAGAAAATATTAACTTAAAAAATATAATATATTAATATTAAAATTTGAAGTTTTTTATTCTTCACCATAAAGTTAAATACCAACTAATCGTTTAAAATTTACTTGCATCATATTTAAAACTTAATGCGGTCTAGTTTTTTCTGAACAAATATAGGCATGTTCTCTTTACACATTATTTTGTTACTTCAATAATTACAGTAGAAATTTAATCTTACTCATTTTTTTTCAAAATTGATGTCACTGTTGACTTTTAACATCAACTTTGATTATTCGTCTTATTAAAAAAAATTAATAAATGTTATATATTTTGTTATAATTTGATTTATCACTAGAGTTATTTGAATCACAACTTAAAATATTACAAATTTGAACTAATTTTTTTAATAAGACGAATGGTCAAAATTGATTTTAAAAGTAAATTTTAATAAGACGAATAGTCAAAATTAATTTTAAAAGTTAATAACGACATCAATTTAAAAATTAAGATGTATTTTCCATGCGTGAAGGAGGAGTTTGTTTTGATTAATTTGTTGCCCGTGTGGGTGTGGCGTGCTTGAGGATCGATTAGTTTGTTGGAGGCCTGGATCACAACTCGCGGTCATGCTTTATCCTCTTCACGTGGTTGTTTCGGTAGTTGTATTTTATTAACTAATAATAGTTTTTGTGCGCTCAAAATTTGAGAGATCTGGAATATCTCATTCGTCAGATCTGTAAGAGGTGTGTGTGAAGAAATTTTATTCGTTGGATTTGTAAAAAAAGAAAACTTTGAGTGTATTTTTTTATGTGCATGTAGTGTAACTATGTCTGTTGAAAAAGGCGTTTTGTCGTGTGTACATAGAAAAAAAACTATACTTTTTAAAGAGTAAAGATTATTTAATTTTATTGTAAAATTACAAATTTACGGTTATATTTGGGTGCTTTGTCTATATGATGGTTTCAAATCTTTATTTGTATAAAACTAGATAGTTTTATATGGATAAAAAAAATCCAACAAATAAAAAAATATAATCACCTCCCCCTTATTGCTTTTGAGATGATTCACCACCTTCTGCAAAAAAAAACCACCTTCTTCTCGTGGCCATTGTCGTCAACCCTGCATACATTCTCATATGATTCTTTTGTCGGCGAGTCATCGTCATTCTGATCTAGAAATTAATAAGGATCCGTTTCGTACAGTTTTATTAGATTCACATAGAAACGCTTCAGTTTCAAAATCTCTCTCGAAACGTTTCGCACAGAATCAGAATCTCACTTGCCGAACCGTTTAGTAGTCCATTTGGATTGTGATTCATAAAGTTAAGAGAATTTTTTTCCTCACGTGTTAGATTTCTAACTTCAACTTTCACCATTCGTCTTATTAAAAAAATTTATTTAAATATGTAAAAATTTGTTATTATTTGATTTATCATTAATAAAATTTAAATCATGATTAAAAATTTTACACATTGAAACAATTTTTTAATAAAATAAATAATTAAAATTAATGTTAAATCAACGGTATCAATAATTTAAAACCAGAGAAAGTACATAGCTAGCAGTAGATTCATGCATGTCTGTTCCAACATACACGGATCTATGTATCTTGTTAAATAGTAATACGCACTCTAAATGTTTCGCAGAATGGCTCCCTGACAAGCAGGCCGGTAAGAACAAGGAAGAAGAAGACGACGACGATCACGACACGTTCCAGGAGATCCAGCAAGCATACAAAGGTGTTTATCAACACTTAAAAATCATGCAATTAAGTTTAAACTTTTTTTCAATAATTCTGTTTTTATTTTCATACATGTGTGCGTACATATGGATGTGGTGGCAGCGCTGTCGGACCCGGCAAAGAGGGCCATGTACGACGCCGGGCTGGACGAGGACGATGATCCTACGCTGGACAGCGAATTCGAAGAGGAGCAATCGGACGAGGAGGAAGAGGTATTTTTCGTGGAGATCGATCATCATACAATTAATAAGGTCATATGAATCAGTCATAAACATTATAAAACCAGTATTTATAACGTTAAATGCAAAAGTCACCCATAACCATATGGTCTGGTCATAAGCAAGTTTGTGACTGACTTTTTCCTGTTATTGGTTTCTACTTTGAACAACACACTGTGGAGCTTCATAGTAACAATAGCCACCTGCAACTGGTTCCATCCCTAAGAACGACATGGACTTGTGTACTGATGAGTACTATATATGTACAAGAAGAAGTACTAGTATCTGACGAGTGGTTGTAAATCACTCGAAAAAGACTAAGCAAGAATATGCAGCTAGCTAGCTAGCCCAGATCATATTGCGTTTTGCGAAATTTATGTACTGGTAGCTAAAATGATTATGCTGAAGAACTAATAGTTCCAGATTATGACTAAAAAAAAACTCTCTTTTGCAAGCACTGATCAGCACAGAAACCGCCTAGTCTTCCATTGATGTAAACGGTAGCTAGGGGAGGGGGAAAACAGATTAGATCAAATATCATCATGAACAGTTCTGTATAAAAAAAACTTTTAATCCAATTTTGTACAACTGTAAGAATTACACAACATTTCTCTAAAATACCTATACTGCCTCTGATAATTAATACTGGTAACTAACAAGACATGTTACCATTGTTAGCTGATATACAGTTTTTTTTCTCTCTCCCAACCTGGAATTGATATGCTGACCACTAAATGAATTTCTTGTGTCACCAATTAACATAATCTCTCATACTAGACCAGGTTAGCAAGGCAACATAATAGAAATCATAAGCCGGTGATGAGCATCGATCTGGTTCCTTCCCAAGGTCATATGGAATTCATCTAGGATGAACAACACCCTGCCTTCTTCACAGCAGACACATCATCCTTGCCGCCAACGTTGATGGTCTGCCCTCTCGGCGGAGCAGCAGGGTCCTCGCCGATGTCGAGAGCCTTCTTGCTGACCACGCGGTAGATCTGAGTTAGAACCTCCGTGAATGCGCTCTCGACGTTCATGGACTCCAGGGCTGACGTCTCCATGAAGAAGGTGCTCTCCCGCTGGGCGAAGCCCTTGGCGTCCTCCACGGATACGGCCCTGAGGTGCCGCAGATCGGCCTTGTTGCCGACGAGCATGATGACGATGTTGGCATCGGTGTGGTCTCGGAGCTCCTTCAGCCACCGCTCTACGTTCTCGAAGGTTACGTGCCGTGTCACGTCGTACACGACGAGTGCGCCGACAGCGCCTCGGTAGTATGCACTTGTAATTGCCCGGTACCTATGTAGTAGATGGAAATTTTGGTCGATTAAGCTTTTCTTGCTGCTGATCAAACTGCATTTCCCGCTTAATTATATATAAGGAAGAAAGGTGTTGCATGCATGCGAGAAATAAGAGTATAGTTTTGATCCGCTACGACAAAATGGAAGAACATAACCCACAAGAGATCAGCTCGATGATGAACAACAGGCCGGAACAAGAAGAACGATTTCTCACCTCTCCTGGCCGGCGGTGTCCCAGATCTGAGCCTTGACGACCTTGTCGTCGACGCGGATGCTCCTGGTGGCGAACTCCACGCCGATGGTGGACTTGGACTCGAGGCTGAACTCGTTGCGCGTGAAGCGCGAGAGCAGGTTGGACTTGCCAACGCCCGAGTCGCCGATGAGCACCACCTTGAAGAGGTAGTCGTAGTCGTCATCCGCCCTGTACGCCATCGTCGGCGCCCCCTGCTTGGCTTTCTTTCCACCTTGAAGAGGATGGGGGTGGAAATGGGGCTCGATACCGCGGCAGGAGGAGGAGGAAGAAGAGGAGAAGCGGAGACCGAGGCGCGGGGCCGCGTATTAGAGGGAACCCCAGGACCACGAGCACGGAAAATAGCAAGCTTCGCTGGCTCGCTGTCAGCTTCAGGCCTTCGCCATGGATTCCCTTGTTGATCTGTTTCTTGTCTCGCGCGGCGCGCCGCGGGACATGCGTCCATCCGGCACATGGCGCCGGTTAAACGGCACGTGGCGCCGGTTAACCGGAACTATTATTGGCAGCATAGAGATGAAATGCCTTCAACTACAATAGTTTTTCAAAATATTATGAATTGGTGGAAAAAGAACCGACTTTGTTTAAATTAATTAACTGCTATCTTTTGATTTCGCTGTGAACCTCCAAATGAACAGATTGACAAATTTGTTTTTTTTTCTTCCAGAGAACTTACATCACAGAACTAGGGGGAGACTGAACAAACAGATCAGATGCATACAAGTTACAACGAATCAGAAACCAAACAACATATAGCGTCACATGGAGCGCGAGGCCCTGCCACTGGAAGAATGTGAGTGCACCGGCGTCAGGGCGTGGCGCCCCTGGACCTCTCCTCCTCCGACACCCCGCGCGTACCCTCGCTTTCCTCCGTCGTGGTGCGGCCGTGGCCGGCGCCGATCTCCTCGATCATCCTGACGACGTCGTTGGCTTCCGGGCGCGCGTCGGGCGCGGTGGCGACGCACGCCATGGCCACCTGCAGCAGCGCCACCATCTCCTCCTCCACGCCCCCGCCCATCCGCACCAGCTCGGCGTCGAACACCTCCGCGGTCCACTCCTCGCGCACCACCGACTGCACCCACCCTGGGAGGTCAACCGCGCCGTCGCCGTCCAGGGTGGACGACGCGAGGTGCGCAGGGGACTTGCCCGTCAGCAGCTCCAGGAAGAGCACCCCCAGCGAGTACACGTCCGACTTGAACTTCGGCTGGCGGGCGTCCACGAGCTCCGGAGCGCGGTACCCGCCGCCGGCGCTGGGCCGCGCGGGCGCCGCCGCGAAGAGCTGGTTGAGACCGTAGTCCGAGAGCGCGGCCGCGTCGGGGTCCGGCCGGAGCAGGAGGTTGGACGACTTGATGTTGCCGTGCGCGAGACTGCGCGCCGTGTGCAGGTGCGACACGCCGCGGGCGGCGCACAGCGCGGCGCGCATGCGAGCCTCCCAGTCCATCTGCGTGCGGCCGGTGCCCCGGCTACCTGTATCATGGTGCGGTGTGTTAGCATCTTTCTTCATCTTCGATGACAAAGCAATCTAAGTCAGAGCAATCACTGTGCTTAACAAAAATTCAGATTTTTTTTTTCAATAATTCAGACGGTTGAATGCTTGATTTGTCTATATATATATAGATATAGTAGCAATACAGCTGAAGAATGGAAAGAACATTTTAATAGCCAGGCTTGAAGATAACGAATGACATGAGGCTGTCAGTGTTCATGGAATCACTGGTGATGCAGAACACAGTACTCATCAGTGATGCATGCACAGTACTTGTAGGTGCAGTTGGTAGATCGAAGGGACGACATCATGCACGGCAATTTCTGTTGAGCAGGTGTAGGGAGCACTAATAAAAGCCTCTCTGATCGAACAGACTATTGCTAATGACAGCGCACCTACTCCTACACGGAGTATCATTCTTTTCTCCTCGGGAGAGTGAACAACCACCAATTTGAATTTTCCAAGGCAGGTCAGAAGCTGGAACTAAACAAAAACTAAGCCACGGACAGATTTCCACAAGAATCCATTCTTTTGTGTCCACAGGAATTCAGATGCTGTAAGCGATTGCTACGAACCGAAAATTCAGACTTGAGTCCCTTTCAGAGAGCGACTGGGCCATAAGAAATCTCCTACTAGTTGTAGCCGTCGGCTAATACTCTGCGAAGGAAAACCCTGGAGCAGCAAGCTGTCGCCGTGACTGTTGACTGGGAAGGAAAAGGCCCCGTCGGTAGAACCAGTTAACTGTTACACCTTGACCCAGAATTTACACCACGCAACATCAGCTTAGACCGACAATGACCAGAGTGTTAATGCTCTGATGGAGTTGCTTAATCTACACTCCACAGCAGTAGAACACTGTGCTGGATACTTAGGTCAACGGCTCCTTTGAAACCCAGAATCTTTACATGTAGAAATTTTATAAAAATTAATTTAATTTAAAAAAAAAAGAGGAACAAATTTTTTTTCTTTCAATCCCAATCCGAAGGAGACCTAACACAGTTTGTTAGAGGTCCGTAATGTAGTTGCCTGAACATTCATTCTCCGAGAACAAAATACTGTCCTCTGCTATGCTGCAAGTACTGTCTGCCTGAACAATGACAACGCAAAGGGCACAATACAGAGTTCTCATTTCGGCTTTCCCAAGCGAAGCGTTTGTCTTGGCTATGCAGGGCAGGAACATTCTCTTTCCAAAATCATCAAATGGATAGGATAAAATATGCAGAAACCGATCACATCTACCGTGTCCTAACAGTGCAATCGCTACAAGCAGATGACCAAACTAAACCGCTCCTAGTAAATTAAAATAAAAGCAGACGGCAGTGATCAGACGGCAATACGTAAGCTCACCGTGGAGTCGTGCGGAGAGGCTGCCGGCGGGGAGGTAGTCGCCGACGAGCAGCTTCTCGTCCTTGGAGTAGTAGTACCCGCGCAGCGGCGCCAGGTTCCGGTGCTCCACCGCGGCGGCGGCCTCCACGCACGCCGCGAACTCCCGCCTCGCCGCGCCCACGTCGCGCAGCCGCTTCACCACGACAGTCGTCCCTTCCTCCAGCGTCGCCCTGTAGGACGTGCCCAGGCTGCCCTTCCCCAACACCTCCGCCGACGCGCGCAGCAGGTCCTCCAGGTCGAAGCTGTGCTGCCACGCCCCGGCGCCGCGCTTGCCCACGAACACGAGGCGGTTTCCTCCGGCGGTGGCCGCGCTGATCTCCTTGGATGAGGAGGTGAACTCGCCGCCGCCGCCCATCTCACCTGACGCCGTCGATGGAGTCATGCCTCTGGTCGCCGGCGTCGTCGCCGCCTTGCTGCCGTCCTCGGCGTTCGTCGACCGTCGGCGGTGGTGAACCGCGCATAGGACCAGGAGTATCAGCGCGAGCAGAGCCGCGGCAACCGCGCCCACCGCGATGGCCGCGACCGCCGCTCCCGACAGCTTCTTTTTGTTCTTCTTCTTGTTATTATCTGCAGGCACAGGGACGTCTGGCGAGGGCGCCGGGGCCGGGAAGAAGGGGTGGCACGGCCGGTCCAGGGGCGCGCCGCAGAGGTGGAGGTTCCCGGCGAAGGACTCGGGCGGGAAGCGCGCGAGGGAGCTCGGGATGGAGCCGTTGAGCTCGTTGTACGACACGTTGAACACCTCGAGCCGGCGGATGCTGATGCTCGGGAGGCTGCCGGACAGGCGGTTGCCGTCGAGCAAGAGCGACCGGAGCTTGGTCAGGCTGTTGAGCGCGAACGGGACCGGACCGGACAGGTTGTTGTGCGAGAGCGCGAGGTGCTCGAGCGCCGACAGCCTCCCGACGTCTACAGGGACGGCGCCGGTGAGCAGGTTCCCCTGCAGGTACAGCGACCGGAGCCGCGGGAGCGAGAAGAGGTCCCCCGGGACGTCGCCGAACAGCCGGTTGGACCGCAGCGAGACGACCTGCAGGTTCCGCAGCCGCCCGAGCGTGCCCGACGGCACGCGGCCGATGAGCCCGACGCCCGGGAGCCGGAACGCGACGACCGTGGCGTTGGACGCGTCGCATGTGACGCCCGTCCAGGCGCACGCGGACGCCGACGCGTTCCAGCCCAGCGCCCGCTCGTGCGGCGTGCCGGCGAGGAACAACTGCAGCGCGGACCGCTCCGCCTGCGGCGGCTCCGCGGAGGCGGCGGCGGCAAGAGTCAGCAGCAGCAGCAGCGTCGTCGGAGCTACTGGCACGGGCATTTTGCGCTGCCCCGGACGCGACACGTTGCAGCAGCTTCTTGGATGAGTGAGCGCGCGGGCCCGAAGCCGAAGCCGAGGCCGAGGCATCGCGGGTTGTTTGGCTTTTGCGCTGTCTTATGCGGGGCTTCGAAGGACTGCCGGGCGCGGGAGGTCGTTCGCCTCTTGGCTCTTTTCTCGTCCGTGTCGGCTGGCCGTCGGGCCCTCTGGCTGCGGGACGAGGCGATGGGTCGTCGCCGGTCACCGGGCACAGCAGCAAACAGGCGAGGAGTGGTTGCTGCTGCTCAGCTCGGCGACGCCGGTCCAGCTCCAGCAAGAAAAAGGAAAGGCATTGGATTCGAGCAGTGGATCGAAAGCAATGGATCGATCGATGGAGCCCGATGATACGTGCGAAGGGCTCGTTTCCTTTGCTACACATGGATTGCCATGGCCCAATTCCCCTTTTTTTTTTGCTTCTACTTCAACAAAAGAAAAGGGGAGGTTTGATTTTTTTTTTTTTAGGCTCCAAACATTGTTTTTCGATGATTTAGGACTCGAGTGTCGAGTTGTTTACTTGGCTCCATCGATCGAGCCGGCTTCTGCCATGATGGTCGACCCACTCAATTGGGCAATCATGCCAGTCGATTAAAAATTTGAAAGCTCTAAACCGTTGAGGAGCTAATAAGCCCTCGAGAATCAGAGGAACTCTAGCAGTACTAGTCGCCGTGGCTTCTTGAACATTGACAGAGAAGAATCCATCGCCGTCGCAAGAGTCGCGCTCTTGACGCGTAGGCATCAGCATCATTCTGCCGTGCCCGTGTATTGTCCGGACGCTTGCTACTGGCCTGACCGTAGGGCCTCAACTGATTTTTGGCCTGCGTCATTGTCACTACCATCCCGCTCAATCTATCGATCACACATCACAGGATCAAGTGACCTCCCTTCAGGTCACAAGAACCTCAGATAAAGTGGAACCAAGACTGACAGCGTGATACATAAGCCATACTGCAGAGCCACGATGGTTTTACATCACGGATTCAGGAGGACCAGTCTGTAGCTACAGATTGCGATACAAATGAGAGGGTTGTGTTCAGCAGGCCGGGGCTCCCTGACGTCGCCCCCGTCATTGACTCGTATGGGGCCGAGCCCACACGTACGTCCTGTGACGTCGACGTCAGGGAAACCGCTGCAGTTCAGCAAGCCCAACATGGCGACACTGTCAGTTCAATACAAAAGCGCAGCTGGGCATTACACTACCACTGTCCGCAGCGACCAAGCTCATTGTGCTTTTGCCGTTTCTCTCACCAGCGCATACTTGGCTAGGAGGCCTGAAAGCTGGAGAAACGAGCCGACACCATCACAGATTCTCATGTGTGCAAATCCTGTTTCCTGCACAGATAAAACAAAACATTTTCATTGTAAGAGACGTACACAAAGAAGAAAAATATTGCAGGTCAGATGGGCAATTCACTACAATGCTGTAGTACGGAACTGTGAAGTTACCTTCAACATTTCCAGCTTCAGATACTCAGCCATGTCATAGTTCTTGACAACTCGGAAGAGAGTGGTGATTATGTCAGTAGGGGAGTATCCCAAATCGTAAAGCTGCTTCATGCCAGAGCAGGCCTCATCGAACTTTCCATCAAGCACATTCTTCACCATATTCTTCACGTGCAATGGGTGTGGCTGATCGCATACCTGGAGACAGTGTAGTGATTCAGTGTTAGTATCGACTGAATAAATGATGTTGTGCATGTTATGGTGAGCAGGGGGGAAAGTTGTGCATGATTGAACCTTGAACACATTCTCTTGATTAACAAAACGGAAACCACTATGTGTAGCCTGCAGATTATTCAAAGCTTGTCTCATGTCACCATCGGCAGTAAAGATGATAGCTTCAAGCCCCTCTGGCACGTAAGGAACCTATGTTCAAAAAGGACCAAAAAATGCAATTAAACATAGAGCATCGATATTTTGGCTGTAACCAGTACAACATTACTGAATTAATAGTAACAAATGAGTTTCATCAAGACAAACAAACACAAAGTATTTTAAACTTAAACGTAACTTTTTTGGTATGATGACCAAGAATGTAATAGCAACCATTACCTTCTCAGCTGCAACCACAATCATAAGGCGACCAAGGATCTCCTCATCTGAGAGCCTTGAAAATCTGACAATAGCGCATCGGCTTTGAATGGGTTCAATTATTTTAGATGAGGTATTGCATGCGAGTGCGAATCTTGTGGTGTTGGAATAGATCTCCATAGTTCTCCGCAGTGCTTGCTGTGCTCCTGAAGTCATACTGTATGTAGCAAAAGTGTGTGGTTCAGATAAACACTTGATTATCAGAACAAAGAGTTTTTTTTTTTTTTCTATTTGCTCACACTCACGCACTACAATGGTAACTGAACAAAACTTCTGATATTCAGTTCAGAATTAACCAATAAAGTAGAATTCTTCTATAGATAGAATCACTACAGGCTTTGTCCTATTTTACTGCCTGTCACTTATCAAGCCTTGTATACTACTAATAGCCTTGCTTTAGTCGAAACAACAAACGTTGGTGATCTAACAGCAAGTGTACCATTCTCTTTGTTTTTGTCATAAACCATACCACGGTTTCACAACACTGACTGATGGGACGCCTTTACCTGTCAGCCTCATCCAAGATGACAATCTTATGCCTCCCTGGCTGCAACGTGACCTTCTTCTGTGCAAACATCTTGATCTTGTTCCTCACCACATCGAGACCCCTGCGAGAACACGGTCCAACAATCACGCACAACAACTACATAGACCCAAAATCGCCGATACAAAACCACGCAACGGGTGAGAGCAACCTGTCATCGGAGGCGTTGAGCTCCAGCACAGCCTCACGGTAGCTGGGACCAAGCAGCTCGTGAGCCAGCGCGAGGATGCTCGTCGTCTTCCCAGTCCCCGGAGGCCCCTAAGCAAGCGAGAGGAGAAAAGGCAGGCAATGAGCTAGTGAGGACACCGAGGAGTGTTGCGGGAATTAGGTAAGGAGGTGCTAGGGGAAGGAAAAAAAATGAAAACTTACCGAGAGGATGAGGTTGGGCATGTTGCCGTCTCGAGCGATGACCTGTAGGCGGGCGACGGCATCGGCGTTGCCGACGACGTCCGCGACGCGGGTGGGTCGGTACTTCTCCACCCACGGGATGTCGTAGGTGTCCGCGGACGAGGCCATGGCGCTTGCAAGCGGAGGGCAGAAGCGATGAAAAGGATGGGAGTCGGGGGCGGCGGATCCAGCGACGGCGGCGCAAAGGGGAGGAAATGGCGGGCGGGGGCGGGGAAGGAAGCGAAGGCGCGCCGGTGGTGGCGCGCGGGGTCGTGGACGAGGGTAAGGAGGCCCAAGTCTCAACGGCCCATCCCGGCCCATTTGCATCCATTCCGTTCTCCCCTCCACTCTCGACGACCATCGCAGCGAAGCGAAGCCGAGAGCAGCACGCGCGCCACCTCCCACCTCCAAGGGAGGGGAGGAACTGGAATTCTTCTCCCGTGGTTCGCCCGCACGTCGTCGTCGTCCTCTCCGCCGCCGCAGCGGGATGGCTTCGTCAAGTGGAGGAGGTCCGTCCTCTGGACCAGTTGGTATGTCCTAGATTGCCTGATTCGTTCGAATTTGTCCTGCGGAGCAACCAAACCAAACCGAACCCAAATCTAAATCCTTCCGTTTCAATTAACTCATCGATCCACAGCGGTTCAGTGCTACAATTCGGTTATTCCTCTCCCTTTTCATGATTCCGTGATGCCATCTCATATTTCCGTAGCATTGCCAATGGTGCGGCTGCGTTCACTCTTGTTTAGTTACGCGTGTTAGGTTTCGGTTCCCATGGCCAGTTGCAAGGGCACTACTGATTTCGTTTGGATTAATTTGATACATGCCACTACAAATTTGTGAAATTTAAAATATGACATTCGGATCCACGTGTCATTCACTTGCAGAGTTTCATCTGTCATTGACACATGAATGGCATATTTTAAAGTTTGCAAAATTGTAATGGCATGTATCAAATTCACCCTTTTCGTTTTAGGGAAATAAAAGTAATGGAGGGTTCAAGTTCAGTTGAACCCGAATCCTCACTGTCGATATCTCTCTCCGTTCCAAAATTTTAGAACAGAGAGAGTGCATCTGAGTTTAATTCTGAATACCACTTTGCAGCTCGTGGCGTATGCATGATGAGCACTTCGTGGAGAGACAAGCAACACCCGAACCTCATCAACTTCATTGCTACATTCCTCGCTGCAAATTCGTACCGTCTCACCTTCTGTTCATTATCTCCTGTAAGCATCCCAACCCAGAACTTCCCCTCGCTTTTTGCTCTGTATGTGGATGCGACCTGATCAAATGGGTTCCAGGACTTGATCTTCAACAATGGCGGGTTGTCAGTGGCTTTTGTCTTTGAGACATGTTGGGATACTGAAAAGGAAGCCGCTGTCTTCAGCAGGTTAGAGTGTGCTATTTTGGCTATGCATTGCAATGGTTACGATGGTGGCTCTTCAGTCTCTAAATTCTGCTTCAAGGGTGAATACACTGAAGAGGCAGTTCAAACACCTTTATGTTGTTGTTACCGTTCCCACGAGCGAGCAAAATGAAGCATTTAATCACTCATATTTCAAGTATGTAGCAATACAATGCTTAATGCAAAGACTTCTATAGTTGAAAAATACTGTATTCATGTCGTTCCTATTCAAGGTATGACATGGAGCTTGGCTGTCCTACTTTTGTGCCTGTTCGTGATCCAGAGATGGGATTTGAGAAGATTGTTAAGATAGCTCATGCTCGTGGAGGTAAATCTCTAACATTGTTTTCCATGTTCCTGACTTTTGTTCAAGTTCTGAACTTTAACCTGACAATGTCTTTTTTTTTTTTGTTCAGTTTGCAAGCAGCAAGACATTATCTCAGCAATGAAGAATGAGGTAATGGAAGATTTTAACAGATACAGGGCAAGCTACTATATGTATAAATAATGCTATATAGTTTTTTCTAACTGCCTCTGTAGAGGGAGCAGGCTGTTCAGTGTTTGGATGCAGTTCTACGAGTTCTCACCTCTATTCCTGGTATTGACAGTCATGATGCAAATGCGGTATGTGCCAATATATTATATATGTTTTGTATAACTTGTTATTATTATCATTTCCCTTGTCATCTGTACCTGTTTTTCTGAAAATTTTGAAGGATATTGCACAGTGCCTTTAGTATGTATCAAATTTACAACATATCAGTGCTTAAACATATTTCAGAACTTTGGACACAGAATAGTTTATTTTATGCACATGTTCAAAAAAGAAGAATTGAATGTGTTTAAATTGACTTCTGTTCCATTCCCTGATATCACTGTTGTGTTAATCTGTTTTTGTTTTTAACTCCAGTTGTTAATTCTTAAATTTCACACTGAACACCAGTTGCCTATTCTTAATTTAAGTTTTATATGCTTTCTGTATAATGCCGTGCTGATAGTGATGTTACTCTTTTATCTTTTTAAGCTTGCTCAAGCTATTGGCTCTATCGAGGCAATTTCAAAAGCATCGAAAGTATTTATTCTAGAAAATACTGATCTTTCCACTGATAAGGCAGAGAGAGTTGTCAGGTTCTTCAGGGATCCACAGTACTACTTACGCCCTAAAATTAATTGATGCTTACAGGTACTCTTCTCTCCTTTGACATATATCTGTCATTGCATCTTTTTCCATATACTGTCAACATATTGTAACTTTTCATTCTTCTTTCTTAGTTCCATTTTGTGTTCTCATGGCCATTTACTATGATGTGACGGAAACCCCTTTGATGTTTGATCTGACCCACCATGCTGTAATTTTTTTTTTCTGAGGAATGCACATGCATAGCATTGGGTGTAATTTACAAAAATTATTACATGAATTTTGCCATTACTCTCCGGTTGGTTACAATTTACACTAGGACAGGATGCATGGCCGAAATTAGAGCTGCAAATCTCTTACTAATGTAAGCATAGCCAACCGGAGGGAGCGGCAAGTTTGGACAATAATTTGCATGTCAAATTGCATATCATGTGACCCCTATTCTTCTACTCGGCAATTATATGACCCTGACAAAGTCTCCTGATTGGGCAGGCAAACTCCATTGTTAGTGGATCTGTGCTCAGAAGCGAACTATTAGGATTCTTGCAGACACCATAGCTTGTTGTTCTGAGCTTTGTGTGCCCGCCTTAGGATGGGTTGGATCTTCATGGCTCATACTACCGTACTTCATAGTGCACCCCGGTGGAAGCTGTAAAAATTTCTCTCCCGTTCCTTCTTCCTCCCGTTGGAGCCTTGCTCCTTGTTTCGTCATTACACATGTAATTTCTTATAAGCAATCCACAAGATTGTAGCAAAAGTTTTGCAAAAAAAAAAAAAAATGGAACAAAAGGAGAATGAACAATATCATGACGAATCAATTGTTCGAAATCCGCAGCCGTTATTACGATAATGACACGCACGGCACGTGATTCTTTGCCAGGGTAAATATAATCTGTTGCATGTCCATTGTCAGATGTTCGATGCTCCGCCCTTGGAAGCTAGAACGCTTCTTGAACTTGACATCTACTGACGCGTTGACATTTCACACTCTAGAAACTCTACGGTGTGTAGACCACATCAAAGAGATAATATCTTGATTCGCGTACCCTTTGCTGCAGTTTTTAGCATGTCTCTACAGTACTCTGCATTCAGACTTAATTTCAGAGTAACAGGGAATACTGGAATTTCCTGCCTGGACAGCAGAGGGTCGTCTACGAAACATGACATTCCTTCAGCATCTTTGCATTGCCCATCAATCTTTATTGATCGAGTGATGTGAAATGGATGCATTCCCTTTTAGCTTGGATGGCACTCTAGCCTCATTGTTCTATTCCAACAGGAACTAGCTATCACATGCTCCTGTGAGATATCTAACCGAGTTTAGAGCCTCAAGTTGGAAATATGACGAGTTCCCCTTTATATGTTGATGCTGAACTTGTCATCCTCATGGATATATGCACCACATATAGTTCCTGTGAACAGGACAGAATTGGATGTGCAATTGCTCAATGATAAATATTCTATTCTATTCTATTCTATCTTCTGCTGGTGCACTGCACCAACAAGCAGCACTGTTTCTAATGCCAATTTGTGGTGTGGTGTGGTGTAGCCTTTACTGACAGATCATACCAGTATACCACAAGTTTATCTTTTCTGGTAAGAGATGAAAACATCACCGCAGTAAGCACTTAACATTTTCAAAATCTAGGAGCTCTAATAAAGTTTAAAACCAAAAGTGCAAATAAAAACACACAATTGGGCACCAATGGCTGAAGTATTTTTTTTTTGTTTCTAAGATCGATGCGGCTGAACATAATTATTAAGCTAAAGCAGAATAACATGTTTTTACAGTATAGTACAGGATGGTTGGGTCAGAATATAGTTGGCTCAAAGGTTTTTTAAGTGTGTGATTCCACAGGCACATTTTACATGCTGCAGCTTTCAGCGTATTCCTACCATCACCCACGGATTATGTTGTTCCATCTCACACTTCAAATTCCGTTTAACGCTATTCCTTTGTTTTGAGTTGTCTAAGGTTAATCGAAGGATAAATTCTGAACTACGCTGACGGTAATGTTACTTTGCATTTCTTAATCTCTTACCTTTTATGATAACTTTTCCGAAGTCCTAAAATGAAAACAGAATGGAAGAACCAAAAGAACAAAACTAATATAATTGAATTTCTAGAGAAATAGAATGCAATAAGGAGAATGAATAATGCCACATTTATTTCCAAAGGCATAATTCCTCGAATAAT
>BCLG01001587.1:74962-103863 GCA_001602295.1 Zoysia matrella | reverse complement strand
GGAGAGGAAAATCGACTACTCACCGACAGCCGAGGCGGGCTGGCGTTGTAGGAACCGATAGCCGCTGCTCGCTCCCAGCCGGCCTCCGAGTCCGGCGGCCAGACGAAGGAGACCGATGCGGGGTGGGGACGGCTGGAAGAGGGGAAAGGAAGCCCTAGGGGAACGGAGTCGAGCAAGTGAGGGGAGGGGTCACCCGTCGGAGGCAGGAAAACGTGTCACGGACATGGGTCCCTGCTGCTAGTGACTGTCCACATGCTTCGGAATGTCTGCTGCCGTTTTTAAATTGATGCTGCTATTGATTTTTAATATGAGAAAAAAAAAATTGACTCTAAAATAGTCACTAATTTCTTTTTTTTAATATTTTTGGCTTTGAACTTATTTTTAATGACCAAAATTTAGATTTGATTCTTTCGTTAGTTTAAAGCACTAACAATGTTAAGTGAGAGGTGAAATGACCATTTTACACTTTGTCTAACACAAAAATTTTTTGCACGTGTATTAATCGGATCTCTTCAATGTAGTTTCGTAATTATTGATCATCACGTGATTAATAGTGTACGCTAAAATTAACTCAAATACAAATAAAAATCATGTTGGTTCATTTTATATAAGAAGTAAAATAGTCTTTTCACCTCTCACTTAACACCATTAATGCACTAACGGAAGGATAAAAAAAACAAATCTAAATTTCAGTCTTTTAAAGGGAATTTCAAAACTAAAAAGGTCAAACCACCGACTATTTTAGGGCAAAAAAGAAATTCTCTCTTTTAATATCGATTTTGACTATTTATCTTATTAAAAAATTAGTTCAAATGTGTAAATTTTTAAGTTGTGATTCAAATAATTCTAATAATAAATCAAAGTATAACAAAATGTATGATATTTATCAAAAAAATTGAATAAAATAAATAATCAAAGTTGATATTAGAAGTCAACAACGACGTCAATTTAAAAATGGAGGGAGTACGTGTTAAAGAAGATTTAAGACTCGCACAGTAAATGCTCAAGTGCAGTATATCAGTTCTAAGATTTGTAAGTTACTCCTACTCTCTCTGTCTTAAAATAATAAAATAAGTGTTTTTAAATTTTTAAACATCTCTCTTTGTTCATTTGTATTATTCAAAAAATTTGAGAAAAAATTAATTATTTTACTGTGAATGATTTTAAATTTGATTTGTTTATTTTTTGTATTTTCGTAAATTTTTTGAATAAGACAAATAGTCAAACATTGATTTAAAAAGTAAAAAACGTCGCTTTTTTTTAGGGCAGAGGGAGTTCATTCCACTTTTGACTTTTACATATGTCACACTTTGACTTTCCATATTATTCTAAAAGATATATCATATATTTTATTGTGATTAGTTTTATCGTAAGAGATGTTTTAAACCTAACTAATTTATTTTTATATTTGTAGAAAAAATGAATCAGATGAATGATCAAATATGAAAATATGATGCTTAAAAGTCATGTCAAAAATTTAGGAATAGAGTATTCAACAGCATGAAAAATTGTAACATATACTCCATCCTTTCTTACATTCTTATCTCCAATTAGTTCAAATAACCATGTAATATCATCACAAAGTTTATGAATTTAATTACTTAGGTGGACCACTTGGGACGTGCTTGTTTCGTTAAAATGTAACGTATTAGGTTCCACTGCGGTGTTTCAATTCGTTACTTTAGTTTGGTTAACAGAGCTCCGTAATGAGATTCCCGGTATTCTGATACGGGGTATACTAATCTGAAAGAGCCCCTCCACCACCCGGTTTCGAATCATTACCAGACCTCCTTTCTCGCATGTCAGTCAAGCCGCCGCTGGCCACCTCCGAGGACGAGGGCATCACTGCTCCTCCTCGCAAAGACGCAAAGGACGGTGGTGCTGGGGTGACGCCAGTGGTGCTCCTCCTCCTCCCTGCCGCGGCAGGCCACCCCTCCTCCCCGTCGCGGCGCGTCGCCACTCCTCCCCGCTGGCGCGGCCCCCCTCCTCCCTGCCACAGCACGCCGCCCTTCTTTCGGGCCTACCCTGCCCCTTCTCCCCATCACGACGCACCGCCACTCCTCCCCGCCGGCACGGCCCCCTCCTCCCCGCTGGCGCGGGCCCCTCTCGCCACAACATGCTGCAACTCCTTCCCGCCCCCGGCCTCCCCCGCCTCTGCGTTGTGCAGTCTCCTTGCCAGAAGCCTCGCGTCTCTCTGCTTCCATGACATTGACATCGCAATGCGCCTACATGTCTTCCTCCACGCCCGCGCCACAGCGAGCCCGCGGTGCAGCGACTCTTTGTCCATGCGGCCATGGGAGGTCGCGGTCAGAGATAAAAACGGACGAGTCGGAAATACACTCGTTCGCTTTCGTTTTCACATTTATTTTACCAGATGAAACGAAAATAGGAAACATGGTAACGAAAATAAGCAAAAAAAATAACAGAAACTCAAAAAATAAAACAATTCAAACGATAAATACCTCGGTATCAATCGGAAACCATAAACTAAATCGGGAAGATCACCCGTATAGAAACTAATATTGGGAGATAAATATTTTTTTATAACTTGCGCACACACAGTTTGAGTGATGCTTTAAATCTAGATATTTTTGTTTCTTATATTTGCTACCTCCATGGAAAATCCGCAGCAGAAAGACAAAAAAAACTTCATCCTCCTTTTCCGAGCATAAGCTGTGACAAAATATTTTTTTAATAACAGTTCAGAACGGTGAATCGGCGATCATGCGCGCCGTGCAGGCCTGCTGGGTGGCATGCCTGGCCGTAGTGCGGGCCTGCTGGGTGACAGGCCTGGCCCTAGTGCAAGCGCGCACGAAGTGGGCTGGGAGGTGGGCTTTCTTCCCGTATAAATGTAAACGGGACACAAAACGGGAAAATCCTGATTAAAAACAGGATTCTAAAACAGTCGAAAAAATAGTCGTTCCGTTTTGATCCCGTATCCCGTTTTTCTTTTTCCGTTTTCATCCCGTTCTTTTTACCATCTTCAAAATTGAAAATGAACAAAAAAATTTAATTAATACGGTATCGGTCAGAACAGTATTTTTCCGTCCTATTTTGATCCCTAGTCGCGGTGGTAGAGTGCTGTCGGCGCCGGCCTCCAGTTCTACCCGAAGTCTGTGATGCCCTCGTGGAGAGGTGGCTCGCTGGCTGCACCGATGCCCAGGCATTTCTTCTGGTGTGCTTCTTCCCCGTGCAGCCAGTGTCACCCTTCTCTCTCTCTCTCTCTCTCTCTCTCTAATCTGCTACGAATCGGCATTTCTTTTGGTGTGCTATCCCTCTGCTTTGTTCCAATGGAGGATCCGTTTCTTTATGGCTTGATTTGGGGAGTCACAAGGAGGTTTTTATTTTATTTTGAGCTTCCTAAGAATCGCTCTGATTCCTAAGAGATGCAAAACAAATTCGCCTTGTTGTGGTACCAATTTGTTGGAAGACACTCTGAAAAAGAGTTGACCTTCGTTTAATTCTTTTTTGTTTTGGGAGTAGCATCAGTCTCATCGGAAAGTCTGAAACAAGAATCAATCTATAGGAAGACACTCTGAAAACAAATTCGCCTCATTGTGGTTTGCAAAATTTACACGATCATTTCTGAAATGTTAAGAAAATTTCTGATTTTTAGTGGATTACATAATCACAATTATTTTGTAAACGTGCATGTTAAGAGAAGTACCGAATTTGTTTGGTTACTATTGATTTCATTACGTTACAATTTCTTTCACCAAACACAACATTGTAATAAAAAACCATTAAAAAACTAAACAAAGACCGTAATGGCATATATGGATTCCGATTACACGCGTATTTGATTACGATTACGATACCATTACAAAACTAAATCAAACACTACCTTGGTTTTTGAACCATCAACGTCCCGTTCGGAACGTAGGAATTTACTCAAGGCTCTCTGTAATTGGCCTGTATGAATGAAAGGCGCAATACTGGCCTTTGTTACAACTCCCTTCAGTTTTAAAACATTGACACTATTAACTTTTAATATTAATTTTGACCATTCATCTTATTTAAAAAGTTATTCAAATATGTAAAATTATTACTCATATTTAAAATATCACTAATGATAAAAGCAAATTATAACAAAATATATTACATTTATCATACTTTTTAATAAGATAAAATATCAAAGTTGATGTTAGAAGTTAACGGTATCAATATTTTAAAATCGAAGGGAGTATACTACAGAGATAATTTACTTGATACTCTCTTAAGCACTTAAATTATCAATTTTCATACAATAGTCAACGCATCCTTTGGAGCGATGTATATACAGAAATCTAAAAAGTAGGTCTTGCCCAAAATTAGTTTGTTTTCCTCCAATGAGCGAAGAATTTAAATTTTCAGATATAGCCATTTGGATTGGCTTGCGGCGTAAGAATATGTGCCAAATATTGTGTACGAGACTTGAGTAGTATTATCACTAGAGTCGGCAGTTTGTGTCAAAATCTATAATTAGGCTCCTCATATGAGAGGAGGGCTGATATTATAGTTAACCATCATGACGTAGCGAAAGGATCTCGCCAAGACCTAGCAGCGGCCGGTGTCACCCATTACAGAGGAGCATCCAAGGTTATGCCCCACAGATATAGCCTTTGACTAAACCTCATTAGACCTCGTTCATTTTTTCTTGGAACGGCCTTCAATGCGGCCCGTTCCGATCGAATCGGTTGGCTCAGTTTTGAAATTGGGCCGAACAAAAAATGACCGGTTAGGACCCCCCCCCCCCCCCCGCCCGGAATTGAAACTCATCTCGTACCCTCTGGAACGAAACCTCACGGAAGGAACATGGACCAGCATCACCGTTCGACCACGACGGAGGCGCACTGTCTCCCCCTCCCGAGTTCTTCTCTCCCACAACATGCTGCCCTTTATGCTCGCTGCTTGCCGGAGCCGGAGCCTCCCGCGTCTGACTGCTCATTGTCTGCCGGCTCCATCCTCCTCCTCCCAGCCCGTCACCGGCTGCTCATCGCCCGCCGGAGCCTCACGCGCCTGGCTGCCCGTTGTCCTCTGGCCAGATTCACCTGTTGGATCTGCCGGCTCCATCCACCCAGCCCCGTCGCCGGCTGCTCGTCGCTCACCGAGCCTCTGCGCCCAGCTACTCGTTGTCCGCCGGCCGCATCTACCAGCTCCATCCACCAGCCGCATATACCAGCTCCATCTGCCCAGCTGTCTTGCATGGTTCTACCCGCCTTTTTCTGTCACATTGAGCCGGCACGCCTACATGCACCAGGCCCAGCAGGGGGATTCGACGCCGGCGGCAGCTGTGGAGTGTGTGAGATGTAACTTGGGCTGTGAAGTGGAATGATACTTGAGCTGCTGAGGGTGCCTTTGGTTGGGCTAGCTTTTGGCTTTTACTTTTGCAAAAGTCAAAAGCCCAACCAAAGAAGTCAGCTGTGAGAAAATTTCTTCTAAGAAAGCATCTTTCTCTTAGTTCAAAAGCAAAAGCAGTTCTAGACTTGCTTTTGCTAGCTGTGGGTGCTGGTTTATATATATTATAATTATAATTATACATAATTATATATTACTATAGTTACAATTATTTAATATATAATTACAATATGTAATATAATTATAACTATATCATAATAATATAATTATAATTATTTATACCACATAATTATAATTATATATAATTATATTACATAATTACATATAATTATATTTTTATTATAATTATATATATTACATAGTTATAATTATATATAATTATAGATTACTATATATTATTATAATTATATTATATAATTACAATTAGGTAATATAATTATATATAGTTATAACTATGTAATATGTATAATTATAATAAAAGTATAATTGTAATTATAGTAGTATATAATTATATATTATTACAATTATATAACTATAATATATATTACATATATATTATATTTGTAATATATATAATATTATATATATTATACTTATATATATATTTGTCTTTCAGTTTCACAAACTCACAGCTGTTTTAAGCTAAATAGCTTTTAGCTTTCTCACAGCTCATATTTTACAATAGCTTTTTCACAGCTAACAGCTCACAGCTGCTTTTTCACAGCTCACAGCTCAATCAAACACACCCTGAACTTCCGAAGTTTGCAAAGGAATAGATTCCTGACCAGGATTGAGTTATGGTCCGGTTTGAGTGATATGGCTGGAACCACTCAATTCTAGCTGGGAATGAAAGCATGTCATGAATGGAACTAGCCTGCCGAATGAGGCCTTAATAGGATCTAGTTGATTTCATAGTGCGTTGCCTGGGAATTTAAAGATGGTTAGATAATGATATAAAAATACAATTAAATGGATAATAATTTTTTTATAAGTGAATAATACAATAAAATCTAAATATAAAAAATATGTATAGCTAAATATAAAAATATGTATAGAAAAGAAAGTACTATGTATTATAATAACTGTTCCTCTGATGCATAAGAATGATAAAAAAAAAGATCATAGCTATCTTACAGCTACCTTTATTTTAAAAGAATTCTTGCTTTCATTTTGAGTACAATTGAGAAAGGAATGTAAACATTAAAATAGAGAAAAGTAATTGAGAAAACAACAAAGTCAGCAAACACTTACTGATCTATTTTTTATTGGCTCATAGTCGCATACATGCTATTGGGCTTCTTGTTAACCAAATAATGTAATTAGTTCGTCTAAAACATGTGAATATAACATGTAACTACACAACAGATGAACAAATGATGTCCGTGGAATTTATCCATTAATCAAGGTTTTATAATTACTTTTGTGCTAAATAGCATGCCAGAACTACAGTATTTAACAGAAGAAAAGAAAGAAGTAGAAGTAGACCTTGAGACTCAGTGACATTGGAAAGAAGAAGTTGATAGCGTGTCGAGCACCACGATCTTTGAGAGGAGCCTTCAGAGAATATTGCTGCCTCTTCCGAATCTTCCGATGAGCGTCTTGAAGAACCTTTCATGAAGAGCGGCACATAGAAGGAGATGGATATATTTAAATCAGTTATAAAAAATGAGAGCTCATGAGTTATCATGCAGCTAACAAAATGGATGCATAGATAAGCTATTCTCTCTTAATTCCAAATATAGCACAAATGGCATTGAATAACTTGAACTACTACATACTCCTACTTTGCAAAGGTAACTAAAATGTAATGATTCGACAATTAATATGTTAATATATTGAGTACTTATCTTACTGCGGCAGCGTGGCTTGATTAAATTTTTGGGTCCAAATATTCTAGTTCCTGGGCTGTGATTCGGAAATCATAGCTTTCATGCTAATAAAACTTAATAAAAACACGAAGCCTCCTTGCAAATTCCGAGGTTGGAAGTCCGTTCATAGATCCTACAAACAAAATGCACAAATAAAAGTTAGTTCAGTAATGAAAAATGGAGGGCGGATGATACTCGAACAAGCCAAACAAAAACCAGCTGCTAGCCTGCTACTACTCACCATGACTTTGTGGAACTTCCCCTCGTCGAGCACCTTGAAGAGGCCGAACCCAGCTGGCACTACTAGGAAAAGACCTTTTAATGTCGGATCATAAGGTTCTGCACTATTGGTCAAATTGTGCGACACTTCTCATACGACAGTGCTGTAAACGATAATTAATGTCGGTCCGTAGAAACCGACACTGAATCAAATTATCAGTGGCAGTCAAATAACATCATCTAGCCGACACTGATAGCAGCGTCTTCAGTATTGGTCAGAATGACGATAGCAAGATCGACACTAGCAATAACAACAGCAGTGTCGGCCAGCATGATATCATCTGACCGACACTAATAACAACAACAGCAATGTCGGACGGCATGGTATCATCTAACCGACACTGCTATTAGTTACACCAGTGTCGATCTCTTGACATCATATAACCGACACTGCCATTTCAACTATCGTTTCGGTTATGTTGACGTCATGCAACCCATACTGCTCTCACTACCAACAGTGTCGGTCTCAAGGATGTCAATTTTTCTGACATTATTTACAGGACTCTTATGTTATATATTAACACAAATCAAATGCAAATAATAGAATAATAAAATATATTGACAGAGACAATGTATTCAGAAAGTGAATGTTTAGGGTCACATATGTACACAAGTTCATCCAATGCAGCAGCTTAATTTACAGATATACATGAATATATATACTTCACATAGAACTAACAACTAAAATTTCATTTACTCGGCTAACTCCGGTCTTGTTCATTAGTTCTCTTCTGCCCAGCCTCAAAGTTTTACCGAATTAGTTAAGAATTATTATATTACCTGCACCAATGAGAAAGTTCTTCATGTCTTGCCACATCACCTTTTGGGTCAAAATATTTACCCATTAGATGAATAAACTCATGCATCATGAAGCTTATCATCAGAGATGCAATGTCATATAGTGTGGCTTCATCATATTGGCTTCCTTGCATTTGCACCTGCTTGTCTGGCTGTCAATATTAAGAACATAATTAGTAATTACTAAAATGCAAATATCAATACAGTGTGAAAATGTATATAACAATATTACTAAAACTCCAAATACTTACATTTTTTTATACATAATCTTCTTTGGCAATGTTATGTATTTTCTAGAGCCAGCTTCTATGTATTTGCATACATAGGGTGCGTTTGGTACGGTTCCGATTCTCTAAAGAATCAGAAACGTTTCAGTTTCAGTCTAGAAACGTTTCTGATAAAAAATAGAATCACTTCAAAAACTGTTTGGTAAATTTTAGTGATTCAGATTCAAAAAACGAGTAGAACGATTGGAATGACCAATATACCCTTACATATATTAATATTAAAAATATCAGAACAATTTTAGGAAACTTTAGAAAGTAACAAAACAACTTTAAAAAACTTTAGGAATAACTTGGAGGGCACCTATACGAAGAGCTCGATGAGACGAGTCTAACGGAACAAATTTGGGAAACTTTAGAAATTGAGGGAACTTTTTTATGAATTCCTATGATTAACCATTGTAATGGGTAAAACTTTAGAAATTAATAGAACAACTTTAAAAACTTTAAAAATAACTCAGAAGGTACCTACACGAAGAGTTCGACGAGACAAACCTAACGGAACAACCTTGGAAAACTTTAGAAACTGAAAGAAACTTTTTTGAATTCTTAAAGATTAATTAGAGGGAGGGCAAAGAGGTAAACCATTGAATCGAATTGGATGAAACACCCTTCGAGCCGATTCACTACGCTAGTTGAAAAACTTGAATCGATTCGATAGATTCACGATCGAAACGTTTCGTTTTTTCTTCGTTTGGTTCGGTTCCAACCGTTTCACAATCGAATCGAAAACGATTCGATCATCCAAGCGCACCCATAGTAGCTACAATGCACTTTGTCAGAAGCCTCTTTTGCACACTTTGGAAACAAAATGGAAAGGTTCAAAGTCTCAAAGATATAGACAAAAATATAGTGATATAGATTATTGAATTATGGTGTAATAGTACCAAAAAATGTGTTTTGTATGATAATTTTTCTTTCTGTTTTGGATGGTATTTTCCTCCAAGCTTGATGTTGAACCGGTAAGCGCTGTCACCGATAAAAAATATTGTGTCATGATTATGAATATCAGATCACTAAAGAATTAAAATGATATTAGAGGTCATTACGCATCAAAGACTTCCAAGGAATCGTTGTAGGTGCTTCTCTCACGATCAAGGGAGTCAAATACCCAAGCCTTTCTTAATTTTGGATATATCATGAAAGCAATTCAATGATCGCTATAACAAAAGTACACTTAATCATGTTAGTGTTTGAATTTATTAGTCAAAAGTAGGGTTAAGTAAGTGATAGAGGAAAGCATACTCACTCAAAGTTATAAGGAGCTATGATGCACTTCCTGTCTCGCCAATTATACATGGCTCTAACTATGTAGGCTGCTACAGCATTACTAGCATTTTCGACCATCAAATTATGGTACGCTTTTGGTCATTCTTCCTCTTGCCCTTCAAGTCAGGATGGTCCATAGGGACGTTGATCGCTGATTGCCTTACTGCTGTTGGGTTAAGGTACCTGATTTTCTTATCCGCACCACAGTGGAAGCACATTCTAAAAACATGAAATAATATATAGTCAATTATGGTGTTAATTAATTGTATAACTAATTATAAGGTTATTATTGTTCGAAACATTTACGAGCACCATACGGTTATGAGAGTGGCATACAATCTTTGAAGTCGATAGAGGGCATGTATGTCTTCAAATGGCACATTTAGATCCATTGGCACAGTGCTAAAAAGTTGCCTAGGAATCTTAGTTTGAATAAACTGAACACCTTTAGAACATGCTTTTAAGTACGACCCGTGAAATCTACGTATCATCCAGTCCTTCTCATTGAATATACGGCTCAGTAATAGTGGCCTACCATGTTCGAACTCAAGAAAATCATCCACTGTAAGATCCCAAGATCCTTTAGGAAGACCCTTGGGCACCAGAGGCGTGTGCTCCATCCGTTCCTTTTTCTCATAGATGTATGCTTCTTTCATAACCTTGAGGAACGTTTGAACTGTAAAAAAAATATTAATGTGTGTTCTACACTTTAGCGGTTAACATACTAGTTAATAGAAGGTGTTGACCTATACTCTTTCTGGATGTTGAGTCCATAGCACGTTTCGGTTGAGGCGTATGGAGGTCATCAATAGGCTTCTCAGCAACACCCTCGTCCTCATGTGTCTCGGGAGGCGGACGAGGTCCATGACAAGCCCCTCAGCAGCAGCAGCCTCATGCTCATGTCTCTCGGAAAGCGAAGGAGGGCCCATGAGAGGCCCCTCAGCAACAGCAGCCTCATCCTCATGTTTCTCGGGAGACGAAGGGGGGTCCATGATAGGCTCCTCCGCACCATCACCTTCATTCTCATGTCTCTCGGGAGGCGGAGGGGGGCTCATGAGAGGCCCCTCAGCATCAGCACCTTCATTCTCTTGTGTTGGAGAAGACCGAGGTGAAAGTGCTAAAGTAAGTCAAGACACTGGTGTCGTTTCAACAGCAGATTGCAAAACAATGTCTCGTCGGTGTCAAAGGATGAAATTATTAACGACATCTCCCAGAGTGTCAATCCTCTCTTTCTCGTCAGGATAATCGAGACCAAAATCAAGATACTTGTCATCTACTACCTTGATTAATTGCACCTTGGCACACTCTGGTGGAATAGATATAGTATGAAATGTACGACCAGGCATTGCAATGTCTTCTGCAACCTTGATGCTCCTTTTCCTGCCAAGAGCCATATTCAATGAGCAAGGAGTATTCTCAATTATATCATCCACTGGGTACTTGTGGCCGGTTCAGACATGGACCCATGGCTGCTTGAAGGCAGGTTTTCAGTAGTTGGAGTAGTCTCAGATGTTGTCGTTGATACTGATTCGAACATCCGGTACAACAAATGGTTGGATGAAATGTGGATTTTCTATGAGTAATTAGAAGAAGTTTTCTTTTCACTTTTCGTGTTTATCATCCTTGTTAGGTGGATCACGCTTTTTGTAGCTGCTCGCATCGTCGGGAACCCTAATTTCCACGCAGCCATTGAAGAGACGGCTCGTGTACGACCTCGATGTTCCTCATTTCTAAGGGCAACAGTAAGCTGGTCTCTTTCTCTCTTTTGCTTAAAAGTGCCTTCCTTCTCCTTTGCAATTAGCTCCTTGGCTTTTTGTACAATTTCACTAATATCTGAGCTTTTAGTAATCAATTGTCCATCATCAGTTGACTTGAATCGACCCAAGACCCTTTTGAGTGCATTCACTGCATCCTTCTAGTGGTTCCGGTATCCCAGCTTCTCGATCCCGTTGTTCTTTTAGCCTCCACTTTTTGATTTTAGCTGCATATCCACCTAGATCGAGATTAGGACGCATCTTGTTCTTTTTACTCAGTTCCTTAAAAGACTCGCTTCTCTTTAAAGCATTTTCAGATGTCATCTTCTCAACAAATGATTTCCAATCATCAGGTGTGATGAAACTGAATTTGTTTAATGGCGTCGGACCCTTTTGAACATATTTCTTATTAAGGTTTGTCCTAAATGTCTGAAAGCATCTTCCCATTGTGTACAGAGAAGTTTTTTTTTGCACGGTCATGGCAATCTGTGGGGAAAAGGTACTTTGCGCACAAGTTGTCCCACAATTCATTCTTTGTTTTTCTTTCGGGACACTACGCCAATCATGAAATGTAATCTTAACTTTTTCTTTTACTAAGACACCACAATCATTACGCCATTTTGCATTGATTTCTTCTGGCTCCACAGGCGCACCACATTGGTCGACAGCTTCTACAGCAAAAATTCCATCATGTAGCTTGTTGGCTTTTCTGGAACCACCCTTTCATGTCTTATATGAAGTGGATGATGTGAGGGCGGTCGTGTCCTCAGTCGGCAGTGTCGCTTCTTCTTTATCAGTGAAATTAAGTCGTCTAGTGCTTCGCTCGAGAATATGCTACGAAAGATAGAGTTATATAAGGCATTTATGTTTGAGTTAAAATGAACAGTGTTAATTTGACTATCAAATACCTCATCGGTTGGATTGTAATCGGGGTCTTTTTGCGCTAGGCGCTGCCTTTTTGTGCACGGAGGATAGAGAGGGGAAGGTTCCTTAAAAGATGAGCTACTTGACTTTTTAGGAGAAGAAGCGACAGGTGTCGATGCACCCTTCCTCCATTGTAGAGATTGTGTACTAAAAAATAGAAAAATATATAGTATTGTATCTGAATGGATATTGAAAAGAAGAGGGTACATGTGTCATATATATTAGAGTCGATCATAGTAGTGTCGGTCAAAGATGATGTCAGTAATACCGACACTATACAGTAACAGTGTCCATTTTAGTGTGACCTGGGCGTCCATTTTAATACAGACGGCTCCTGGAACCCGAGGGCAACTCGACTCCGAGTTGGATTGAATCTCCTCTAGGGTTCAACGTCCATTGCTGGTCTTAAGCATCTTCAAGTCCTTCTTCATGCTTTCTTTGACTCTCTCTAATGTTTCTAATCATGAAAAAATCATTAGGTAGCAATCTATTCTCAAAAAAAGGAAGATATGTGTCTAGGAACGAGCTCACCTCTAAATTCAATTGTCGTGCACGAGCTCTTGTGATTGGACTATCTATAGTAGGTGGAGGAGTATTGTGTGTATCCAATGATGGGATGTCCTCATTGACATGTGTTCATCGAGGATTCTGGGATATGTTAATTGGTAGTACTCACTACTGTAATGTCGCTCAAAGATAACGTCAATATACTCGACCGACACTATTGCTATTTGTAATGTCAGTTTTCGCGGACACCATACATGACCGACACTATTACTATTTGTAATGTCGGTTTTCGCTGACATTATACATGACCGACACTATTGCTAATTTTTGTTTGTACCGAAATTGCCCTTCTCCTTTCTTCTTCTATCCCCGCGCGCTGGCATCCTCTCCATTCTCGCTTGCGCTCTTGGTCATCCTCCTTCCCCATTGCTCGAATCTCGCTCGCTCTTCTGGTCATCCTCATTCCTCATTGCATCTAGCTCGGATCAACGTTGAGGGCAAGTGGTGCGGGACCATGTCTCTGGCGTCTTCCAGCCGATCCATGTCAGAGCATAGGGTTTCATCTAGCTCGGTGAAGGCTGCGACGTCTCAGAGCCTGACGACCAGTTGGATGTGCGGCAACTCCCCCTAGTTGATTGTCCAAAGTGTGAAAAGCGGATCATTCGGCTGCAGAGCAAGAACGCCAACACGTACGGTGAATTCTTCTTCAAATGCGAGGAGAATCAACAGGTGAGGGTTCAATTCTTCTCTGATTTGACTTGCTATAATGCACCTGTTCTTTAGAATGCTTTAAATCTCATTGTACGATGATCCAATGATGTGCGGTTTTTACAAGTGAGAAAAGGACTATAGGAGATGGTTGGCTGCAAATGTGCCCCAGCATGTTCAGGTTCCATTAGAGGAAGAACAAAAGGAAGCAATTGATGTGTCTGTGGAATAGCAAACTTGAAGCTTGAAATTACGTAAATAACTTGTGAATTAACTGAGTTGAAGAATATGATCGAGAAGTTGAGCACAAAGATGAATGCAGGAGTGCTAGCTGATGGAGTTTGTGTCATCACTGCTTTAGTTGGTTGTATGGTAGGACTATTAGTGGCAAACCTGTTAAAATAGGAGAATGTGAGAAATGTATTGTATTTTAAACTCTTATTTCTATTTGAATTATGAAATTGTGTCAATGTTGTTTGGTTCACTGTTTTAGTGCCAAACATGTTCCAGTTCATTTTAAAGAAAAATAGAAGTTACGTTAATGTCGGTTTTTGCTGACGTCATAATTAACTGACACTATTGCTAATTGTAATGTCAGTTTCTGTTGACGTCATACTTGAACGACACTATTGTTCATTGTAATTTTAGTTTATACTGACATCATACTTGACCAACACCATTAGTGTCCATATTGACCGTCACACTATATTGACCGTCAAAACTCTCGGTCCCACTAGAAGAATCCAACTGGAGCATCGAAAGGTGAATCGCTCAGTGGAAACTGGACCGTCACCCTAAGGGCTATAAAATGGGTCGCAACTGCGCTCTTCATTCTTGTGTTCTCCATCTTATCTCTTTCGAACCATCTTTCGAATCATCTTCATCTCCAATGGCGTCCCAGAAAGTGCAGGAGCTTGAGAGGCAGCTTCAGGAGTCGAAGGCACGACTCGTCAAGCTTCGTCAAGATCTTGACGATATGCGGGTGTCCCTCCGGCTTCAAACTGACATGGCATCAAACATCTTCAAGAAGATGAATGGTGCTGTGATGAATCTAAAGCTGGGTCATCTGGAGCTCCCTTTAGGCCAAGGGGGTCTCCTGCCCACTTCCACCACGTCATGGCTCCTCTGGAAGGGATGCTGAGTCGGCTCCCTAAGAAGATGGAGTTGGAGCGTCGTGACCTGGCGCAGATAGTTGCGGACCGCATACTGTCTGCGGTAAAGGTGTACCAGCCTGACTTTCCCTTCGACATCCTAGTTTAGCTGACGTTCCATCGCGACGTGGCGACTCGGGAGGCAGAGGCGACCATCAAGCGCTTCTCCACCGAGGTCGCACTGTTGAAGAGGAGGAGGAGGAGCAAGAGGAGGATGAAGAGGACTTCGACATAGAGGACTCGGACATGGACGTGTAGTTATTATAAGAAGTAGTAGTAATTTTATAATTATATAAATATTATGTTTACAAATTATGAAAATTTATAAATATTATTAGTACAAGTCGGTTTCTCTTTTTAATATCGGTTGCTGCTGATGTAATACTTGAGAGACACTATTGCTCGTCGTAATATCGGTCTCCGCTGACATCATACAGGTGCGACACTATAATACATTGTAATATCGGTTTTCGCTGACGTCATATCCGCCCAACACTATACGTGACGTAACTTTAGTCCCACCTCGACTATACTTGGTAGCATCTACCAACTTATAAGCTCTGGCTGTATGTGCGTAGATGTGGAAGCGTGTAAACTGTATGGCAGGTTGGCAATGGAGGTTGCGCATAACCTCTGTAAGCTCTAGTGCGAACCTGGTCAAATTATTGAACATTCTTCTTTTTTCTTTATATAATAGAAATAAGTTACGTAAATTTATATTAGATATTCTAGCATTTTATAAATAATAATAGTAAAAGTTAAATAATATAAGAGTCTTGCAGGTTCTGTAATTTTATAAAAATTTTTACTGCAAGTTAAATATAAAAACAGAGTACATGTATATGGACAGGTTCTTTAATTTAATAAATATTTTGAAGAGAGGGAGTATTTTGAAATAGAGGTAGTACAATGGTTACGTTTATGTCAGTTTCTGCTGACGTCATACTTGACCGATACTATTGCTCATTGTACTTTAGTCTCACCTCGCTTATTTTTGCAAGTGTCAACCTATTTATAAGGTCTGACATTCTATCTGTGTCGAGGGAGCATGTAAGCCGTATGTTCAGAATGTACATTGCACGGCCAGCAATGTGCAGTCTGGACATATTGTTGCAGTCTGAACATATTGTTGTACTTCCTTCATTTTTTTTATTATATACAATATATGAGATAGCTGTGTCGTTCTGACCTACGGCACCAAAAATCGACACTGCTAAAAGATACTAGTTTCGGTTATTCTTGACGTCAGCACAACCAGCACTGATAGGTTAATTATTAGTGTCGGTTTTTTTAGATCACGTTTGTCTGATATTATAGTGTTTCTTACTAGTGTCGGATGTGGATGAAGTAAACAATAACCGACACTGGTGTCGTGTTCTGTAGTATAGGTTGCTCATGATGCCTACTGTGACTGACACCATTGAATAATGTTAGCCATTAGTGTCATTTTGTAGAATGATATTACTTGGGTCCGACACTTATGCGGTCACAACGGTGTCGGGTCGTAATGTTGGAGGGCCAGCGGGACTTGTTAGTGTCAACTGTTACGTTTGACCGACATTGTTATAATTTTTTGAGTGACACCGCAGGCTCTTTTTGCAGTAATGTGGAGTGTCGAACAGCACCACATCTCATCCGAGAACCAGCTTAAACAACCAAGTAACCCCCTTCCGGCCGACGCTGCAAGCTCACAAAAACAAATCAGATCAATAAACACAGGTTTCAATGGAATTTCTGAGACACCAAGATCCAGTGAACCTCTGAGTTTCACTCGTGGTTAGTGTGAGGCTAAGAGGGGTTTCGCCTGCTGCGGCCCGCGAGAGGCAGGTGGATAAAGGCGCTGCAGATGCCGCAGATGGGGATGCGCTGCAGAAGACGGCCCAGCAGCAGTGGGTATAGAGTGCGCGCCGGCGTGACATGAGCAAACCCCGTTGGTGCCGTGCACGTGGTGGTAGCATGGCAGGCAGAGCCTTGCGGCGTCCGCGCGGCCATAGACGCCGCCGCCGCCGGGCTGCTGCAATAGTCGCTGCTCGCCGTGTCAGGCTCAGCACCAGCCTCTTCCGTGTTGGCCTCACGCGGCAAGGCCTTCTTGAGTGCCTCCTCCCCTGATCCGTGGGCCGAGGGTCTGTAGCGTGACAGAGCCGAGAGGAGGCATTGCAGTGCTGAGGCGAGCGTTTCAGGAGGGGGGAGAGTTAAAATGAGGTGTGGGAATGAGGTGGAGGGGAAGCGGAGGAGGCAAGGCACGGAGGTGAGCGTGGGTGAAGTAGAGGAGACGGTAAAGCGGGAGGGCTTGGGGGCGCGTGCGGGGAAGGACACGGCAGCAGATGGTGCTGGAGTGATGATGTGAGATAAACGGACCTAATGAAAAAATTTGATGGAAATCCAACGGCTGAGAAAAAAAGGTGATGTGGTTTGTTGAGGATTTAGCTTTAATAGTTAGTGGGTAGATGCATCATGCCTGTAGTGTCATCTTTTATAATACATCGGATGTCTCAATAGATCGATCCGTTTTTGCTTCCGTGCATTGGACACACTAACAAGTGGTATTAGAGCCATGGTCGACTAACCTGGAACATCTCATGAGTCTCACATGGATAACAGCTGTCAGATTGGGTCTCTAGAGTCACAGATTACCAGATTGTGGAAGGCGTGTTGGCATTCTAACGATCATAGACAAATCCGTAAGCATATGAAATACCAATATAGTACTTCACCTAGGAGTATTACCAGCAGTGTTTTCTTAAACCATTTGAAATGAATGGTAGTTGGAGGTAGCTATGTTGGCCTAATTAAATGGCCCTTTAAATTGTTTAAGCATGTTTTTAGTTTCATTAATTTTTTAAACAACCGTTTAAACTAAAAAACACTAAGCAATGGTCAGTGTCTAACTACTATTTACTGTTTATGATTTCAATGATTCCAAGATATCAAATCACAAAGAATACGTGTGTACTTCTCTTCTAATTTGTTTACCTATAAAACTACGCTAGCAAATGTAGAGAATGTGTCTTCTATAATGACTAAGTCAAGTGAAAAGTGAAAGGACCTTGATGTAACATAGAGGGGGTTGGGCTGAAAACGGTACTTGAATTTCCCGTACCATCCAGCTTCTGTTTCCCATTTTACCCATTTTGTTTTTGAATTTGCCGCAAAAAATGGAATGATGAAAGAAAAAAAATGGGAACGAAAGTGGTTAGACCTTTTTTCGTCCATTTTTACAGAATACAACTTTTATTTGGAAATTTCTAGAATTTTTCCTTTTTTTCCAATCTGGAATTCTACCTTGCTTTTCATGATCCTCATGGTCTTCCCCAGTTGCCACGCCGCAGCCTCGCCAGGCCGCCACACCACGCTGAAACCCCCCACTACGCCGGCGCTCTTCCATCACGACTCCGGCCCGCCGCATCACCGGTCCGCTGCCACAACCACAAGGATCTACTGCCAAACCTCGTGGTGCAGCCTGCTGTCAAGGGGGCAGCAGGGGTGTGCATGGGGCTACGGGTCTCGACGCTGAGAAGAGAGAGAGAGATGGGGATTTTTGAGGCATGGCGCTGCGACCGGAGGATATTGAGAAGTATTTAGATGGCCCAAGGCAATGGAAGCTTGTCGCTGGTGTGACTAAATGCTGTGTTGCCTACTATCCATCCATGGCTGCGGATGCCAGAAGATTTCAATCTGGTTAAGTGTTGTGGTATGTTTGTTTTTTCTTTTCTTTTCTTTGTGCATAGCAATGTGTTGTTATTAGTCCTGATTATAATATCATATTTTCAATCGAATAAATTTATATTGACACTGATCTAATTAGTGTTTTTATAATATTATTGTATATGCATTAAAACTGACAAAGCCAGAAATTTTGGTTTAGCACACCGAAACTTCTGATTTTGCCATGACAGTTAAAACAGACAAAAGAAATGTCCAACTGGAACTTCTAGTTTTCTCGTGAGGGAGAAATGAACCTACATTTTGGGTATTCATGAGAACCATGCAAAACAAGTCTACTGAAAGACATAAGATAGATACATCACAGATAATCAATGGGTAATTCCTTGCACAACCTAATGGATCAAGATTTGCGTATATAAATTAAAACTCAAGAAATGCAAACCAAAGGAAGCATGCGAGGAATTGTTTCACTAAAGTTCAATGACTTACTCCAAAGTTTGACTGCTTTTCTCACTCACTATCTTACTTCTTCTCTTGCAGAGGTGAAGCGGACCTTTACAAACTTTTCCAAGGCTCACCACAACCTTGGTAGCCCATTGGGAAACGTCTAACACTTTAGGAGGCTTCACCTCCAACAGTAACAAATGATTCACGGATTTGCAACTCAATGCTCATGTGCTAAGGATGGGAGTGCTCTCTTGTCTTGTGCTCTCAAAAATAAACTCTCAACCAACACTTGTGATTTCTCACAAACCTCACAAAGAGGGGTTAGGGAGAGCTCTACAAGGCTTTGGCTTAATTTTATTCATGGGAAGCACCCACTCACTTCACTAATGGGAGGGAGGTGATATACTTTAGTTAAATAAAAATCCAAAATAGCAACTTGAGCATTGACACATGAGCTTGTCGATCACTTCATCAATGCACTTCTAGTGGGTTATTAACATGTGCTTTCTTTGAGCAAATCTGTCTTGAGCTAGTAACCTTGGAAACTCTCAAATCACTTGGTCAATGTCCACTATATGTTCCAAGTTACTTCTTATCTTCTTCTTTTAATAATATTTTGACACTTAGCAGTATATAACTCCTTGTAACTTGATAGGTCCATCACGATTCAGCTCAACTTGTGGGTCTCTGGTTGTAAGGTTTCTCGATGCCAGATTTCTTTTTGCCTTTCTCCCGTTCACGGTCCATTGCGATAAAGTTATGCTAATCCTTCACTGTTTTACTATATTAAGTTAATTATTGCCTGGTGTCTTCAATGCATACTTGATTTCTGTGACATCAATTTAAATCTTTCTAAGTCAAGTAGCTTCATATTGAGATCTTGTTTGAGGCAATAATAGTTTTTTTTATCTCACTTCTTTGTCATGAGCAAGCAATCGTGGGTCGGGATCAAGATATAGCAAATGAAATCTTATTTCTATATTTGCTTCACACACATTGCTTGTCATTGCTTCACTTGGTTTAAGATGAATAACCACTTGATTATAAGGAATCTGTATTCACTTCACGGTCTCCATTGAATCAATAAACTCTCAATTGTCCTTTTGAGACTAACAGTCTGCTCATATACTCACTAGACAATGTTAGTCATTTAATCATATTGTCATTCAATTCACCAAAATCCACTAGAGGCATAGATACACTTTCAACAAGGTAAGGTAGAACCTTATGATTTACTTCAGGCACCGGCCACTTCCCTCTGATCTATTAGGACGATCTAGCCTCTAGCACTACTACGTATCGAAACTTGATGGATTATCGAAACTTGTGCCCTACCTCTTGCAAAGTATGGAGTACATAATAAACAAAGGTAATAGCTATCCCATACACTTTTAGAAGAATACTAGAAAGATGATGCAGCATTTGCCACACCTTACCCTCATTGTCAAGTCTGAAACTGTATGTGTGCCCTAGCAAATATCAACAAATTAACAGTGTGCTAGTTAGAGCTACTACTTGTCTGATTTTCACAAATTTATGTCAAACCTGTTCACAAATTTCACTGAACTGTCATTGAAATCCTGTGCTCACATATATGGGAGTTGCTAGAGAAATTCTAACAATGGTTGACCTATTTTAGATAATGAATACTTAGACAAAAGTTTTACTAGGTATTTTAATAACCCATAAGTCACAAAATTGTTGCCTTGCCACGTCTGCTAACATGTCTCATTGATTTTATTAGATCTTATTGATATATTTAGGGCTTTTTTATAAATAGTTCATGTATAATACGTGCACCAACTTGGTTTGATCTGACTTCATGTATGCTCAGTGAAATTATTTTTCAGAGCTAGATATTTTATAACTAACTATCGCTTAAACCAATAGAGTAACATATGAAAATTGCTACCAACTCAATGTGAGACTTTGGCATTTTAGAAATGTAATTATTTTTCTAAAAAATATGTTTAATTTGTAACTTGAAGTAATTAAAAAATCCACATGATCCTCAAATGTTAAGACAAGATAAAAAATGCATCAATTTAGATAGGATCTCATATGCGTCTTTTGTGTACCCACTTTCTAGTATCTATTCCCTCCGTTCTGATTTAAATGTCATTTTGGGTTTGTGCACGACAGTTAAAGATTGTGGAAAAGGTGGGATGAATGGAAAACGAGGAGGTGAGAGATAAAAATAGATATGTATTGGGAAGTTATCTTGAGAAAACCAAGGAAAGCTAGAATGGCAAATAAAATAGGATGGAGGGAGTATATAATTAAGTCTTTTTGCAGATTGACTACTAAGTGCATCAAAGACGATATTTAGATATACTGGGAGTTTCTATAACACACAACCACATGTGAAAAATATACGAAAGACTTGCTATAAAATGAACATTCTAACTCTATATTTAAAATCTTTAACAAAGTTACAATGGAAAGAAATTGTGCACTCCATCCCCAAGGTTGGAATGAACCCATTATGGGGCTACATGTTATCTACATTGCACTAAAAAAAGTATCAATATAAAAGATAAATTGCATGAGTAAAAAAAACTTTAGTTTAGTACAAAGAGTAGAATGATCGAGGAAGTTTCCATACACCAATCCAGCTGGTATGTACTGATTATGCTGGTAGTACCTACTTCTCATAGTCATGTACGGATGAGGAAACCTCTATTGGTCAGGTTCACACACCAGCCATTGATCCCACCAAATGTTTCATGAATCATAATACTGGCAGTCACAGGAGATGGATGGGAGCCGTGCCCCTCAATTGGTGATGTCGTCAGAGCTGAGAGGGCTCTCCTTAACGCAGCTATCTAGTGCGGTGGCTGCTGCTCCTAGCTAGTGCTGCAGTGGGCGCGGCTTTCCATTTTCCCGCAGTTCAACGAAGTGGTCACCAGCATCGGCGGAGGTGGGAGGCCGAGGGCGGGCTCGCCTTGGTTGGATTGATCGGAGGCCGCAGAGGGCGTAGAGCCATAGACTACGCCTGAGCCATGAGAGGAAGGTTATATAAGTAGGGGCGGATCTAGAATTTAACTTGGAAGGGGTGCTAAGCTTCTTATTAAGTATCTAAATAAGCTTTTTAGCATGTAATTTATTGACCTTAGTACATAAAATTAGTAGGAAATCTGAGCAAAGGGGGTACTGTAGCGGGGCAGCACCCCCTGTATCCGCCCCTGGATATAAGGTTTTGACGGGAAGTTTGAGATGTGTGAGATTTGGCTTCAGATCTGGGCCTCCCGTAGTGGACAGGAGGCAGTGACAACACGAACGTTCAAGTCGGGAAGCTTGACGTTTACCGTCAGATTCTAATTTGACAGCGCATAATTGTTCTGCGAATGTGGATCGAAATAAGCTTGAGAATTCGTGCACTTTTACAATAAGGCAATTTGCCTTATAATTCAGAATGTGGAGAAATATCTGACTCACTTGCTTCTAACAATAATTATATTTTAGAGACCCACTTAAATTTTCGAACAACTTTCCTTAATACCCAGATTGCTAATTCCTCCTCTAAATTGGTTAATTCAATTCTAAGTAGAAACAATGTTTTCTACAATGAAATTTTTGTTGCTAGAGTGGCCAAGTATATGGATTGATGCACCTGATTTGTTTGGCATGCCAGTATACGATGAAAAATGACGTTTAGCATTAAAGATTTGTAAAATGTTGCTTTTTCTATGTGCCAACTCAAGATGTGCTCCCCCCTCTTTTTTAATGTGATGGAGCACTATATGATTCACATAGCATATCAAATTTTTATTATGGCCTTGTTTACCTACATCCCATATATCTATATGAGCATTACATGTCCATTATGAAGGGGTATGTACGCAATTGTGCTCACTCTGAGGGTTCCGTGATAGAGGACTATACAACTGAGGAGGTTCTTTTGAGTGATACAATGATTATATGAAAGATGAAAAACCAATAGGTGTGCTGGTGTCATGACACGAGGGGAGCCTCCTAGAAAAACAAGTAAAAGGAAGGAAAACATTCAGTGATCATAGTTGTGTAAGAGTCTATGATGCGCATTACAACATCCTGAATTAGTTACAGATTGCGGCGCCATAGATCTAAAACACTTGCAACTTCTGAACAAAATGAGAATATTGCAAAGAGGATTAGACTATGAAAGAGTACAAGAGTTGTCTCACGACATGGTTGAAGAACCAAAACCTCCCAACCGAAGAAACACGAGGAAAAAATTATGTGTCTATTGGTCGATGGTCCCATAATATTGGTTACATCATGGCAAGCTTATGATATCAATGGGTTCAAATTTTATGCCAGGGAAAAGGACAAGAAGAGCTAACACCAAAATTGTGGTGTGACAAAGCCAAAGACTTAGAGGGGGGGGGGCACCATAGTACATATTATGTATACATTGATGAGGAACTTAACTATAAAACATGTCTAAAGATCATGTATTTAAGCGCCAAAGGGACTAGCACCCACAAGGTGTAGAGTTGGATGAACTGGGTTTCACCCTTGTGTCCCTAAAAAATGTAGGTCACAAAGATGACCCTTGGATATATACTACCACAATATCTAGTACAAGTGTTTTATGTCCAGGCAAAGGATAAGAAGAAGCACATCATTATGCCAAGGCAAAGGACAAGAAGAAGCACATCACGGATGATGAAGAATAAAATCAGTTTGACGATGCTCCCTTTTTGCAAATACAGAAATGATAAATCTCTTTGAAGCAAGATTCAGTTATTCATCCCTCCCAACATATACAATGATGGCAAGGGAAAGTTAGTTCAAGCTATGTAATTAAAGATATTGAAAGGATCAAAGACACCGAGAAAGAGATTGAATCGGTGGACTTATAGCACTAATTTCGCTATGAACTTAAACTACGAGACTTGACCGTAACAGAAACAAACCTAAACAAGACTAATAGGCCAAGACCTCTAACAATGCTAGTGGTATTAAATAACAACAAGCAAGTACTAGCACGATAGCCACCAAAAAAAATCAAAGAACAACCTATCACACTACTCAAACCGTATGTAAATGCGGTAAGTAAAGAGAGTGAGACAGAGAATGCTCAGTGATTTTTTCTTGAGACCTCGAAAGATAGGCGCCTTTTCCTAATCCTTATTGGACCAGTCCCGTCTCCCGATCTCTCCAATCGCTCCTGAAAGATACTCACAAGGGTATGCTTCACTCTCGGAGTGAAGACACTGACGGTCCAGCTGTCACACACAATACCCAAGCGCTAGATCAAGTCTCCAAAGCTCGGGCGCTCCCTCTTGATGTCCCTTTTGAGCGAGGGATCCGAACCGCGTACAAACTTGACGTCGTCTTCTACAATCTCCTTGAAAGCTCAAGCACCGACTCCTAGTCGGTCTAAGCTAACCACATCAAGAGTAATAGGCAAAGATCACTCCTCTCAAGCCCTACAAGCTCTAGAAGTGAATGAATGCTCCCTATCACTCTCCTACTAGCACCAAAGATCTCTAATCTTGTAATGTGCTCTCTTAGTGGTGTCTCTTGGCCTCTCACAACTTGGCTCCAGCAATTCTGATCAAAGGCACACTGAAAAACGTCCCCCTCCATAGATTAAACAGGCTCAAGCCCAAAAACAACCGTTGAGACGTGATGTCATAAAGCTGATTGCTTTATGCAATCACCGGACTATTCGGTGACTGGACCACCGGACTGTCCGGTAACCTTTCTTTCTCCTCGACCAAGGAAACACCCTCTCTGGAGTCCACTCCATAGGACACCGGACTGTTCGGTGCATACCTTCACCAGACTGTCCGGTTTCACTTTTGGACTCCCAGAGACATCTTCTCTGGACTTCAGCTACTGGCTCACCAGACTGTCTGATCATTGCACCGGCGGACTGTCCGATAACTGCTCCACGTCGTCTCCAGAGAGCACTTCTCTCTGGACTGGCTCCTCCAAGGCTCATCAGACTGTCCGGTGACCTCACCGAACTGTCCGGTGACTGAGTCTTCAGCTGGTTCTTGAGCTTTGGTTTTCAACTTCACTTTCTCTGCCATCTTTAGTGCTTTCTGAGGATCTAAGAAGCATTCACACCCTCTAACACTTGTATGACAGGAGACAAATGACCTTACTCCCCTTTATAGTATCGGGGTTACTATGTGCTCTCTAACTAGTTCTTACCCTTGGTCCTCTGAAGCCCGGCAACTCCTTTTCTAGGGATCGTCCTTGTCATCCACCGAGGAAGCCCACCATATTGATGTAGAATTTGCGGCACGGTACCTGCAACACAACCGTTACATATGGTTGTTCATTTAGTCACCAAAATCTATTCATACATTTTAGGGGACTTTAAAGGTCATGAAGCTTATAGATATCATAGCTTGTAACGAATCTTGCTATTAATTAATATTAATACTCATTTGGATGTAATGCTACTAATGAGATATGTTGTTAATTATTATTATAAATGCTATTACATAATTATGAAACAATCTTAATTATTTATCAAGTGTCATGAGGTTCATAATATTGCCATTAAGGGTGCGTTTAGTTGGAGGGCAAGTATGGATGGGATCGTCTCGTTCATGTTTTCTGTGGCATAGTATCTCAAAAAAGAAAAAGAATGAATCACTGGACAACTTGAGCTTAAAATACATTTTCCCCATTGAATGTCTTGAGGGTGCAAAAAGGGCTACTTTTTTACACCATGGGAAGATGCCTTTAGATATTTAGGACCATGCTTAATAAGGATTATGTCTAAAAGGTTCTAACATTCAATAAGTTCTGCTTTATCACACATGATTGGAATACTTTTGTTGAGAAGATGACCTCTGAGAATACCTTAAGGGTCTGTGAGTCTTTCCAACAACTGAGTAAAAAGAACAAGTTGTGTCGTAATCTAGGACCAGGTGGCTATGTAGCTAAAATCAAATAGTGAAGGCTCAAAGAACAACAAGATCGAGAAGCTAGGATATCAGACCCACTAGAAGGATGCAATGAACACAGTCAAAATTTAGTCTTGGGGTGATCTAAGTCAAGTGATAATGGGCAGTTGATTCCCTAAAGCTTATTGATTAGTGAAGTTGTGCAAAAAGCCGAGAAGCTAGACGTGAAGGGGAAGGAAGGATATTTGAAACTAAAGCAGGAAAGAGACCAGCTTACCGTTGCACTTGGGAATGAGGAGCATCGAGGTTGTAAATGAGCCATCTCATCAATGACAATGTGGAAATTAAGGTTCCTGAACGGTGGGTGTAGCTAAAAGTAGAGATCCACCCAGCAAGAATGAAGCACGAGAAGTGGAATTAAAGAAAACTTCTTCTAGATCCTCAAATATAATCTACAACATTGAGCAGCTGAGTACTGAACACCTACTTCCAAGTAGCCATGACTCCATGCCCACACCCAATAAGTACCTAGCCAACGACATCGTTGATAATACTCTTTGCTCATTGAATATGGCTCTTAGTAGAAGAAGGACCATCAACATTACAGAAGGCATTACAATGTTTGGTCATATATTTCATACTGTATCATTTTGCCAGACTGTGCCAAGGTGCAAGTAATCAAGATAGTAGATGACAAATCTCTTGATTTTGGCCTCGATTATGTAGATGAGAAAGTGGGGATCGACATTCAGATATGTTGTTAATAATTTCTTCCTTTGGCACCAATGAGACATCATGCTACTATCTGTAGTGGAAATGATACCTTCATCTCGGCCTCCTCCTCCACCACTTTCATCTCTGCTTTCTATGACACAAGAAGAGCCTTATTGACCACCCTCCGCTTCTGTAGACACATGAGGATGAAGGGGCTAGTGGTCCGGCGCCCTACACAGGTCGATGACTGTTACGGATAATCTCTCACATCTAGCTTGTTGGAGTAGGAAAAATGACTTGGAGCTAATTCAGAAAAAAAAAATTGAAGCTAAGCAAATGAGCCTTGAGCAAGACAAGAGTTGGCTGGGTGGTGCAAAGCTTTAGGTTTGTGTTCTATGTGAACGATTTTTTAATGTAACTAATGCTAATGGATGAACTTGTATACATATGTGATTTAACAAATTTCTATGTCAGTATATGTTCTTATGCCTCTGGATGAAATCTGTTATTTGTATGATCTAGATATGTAATATGAAATATTTGAATATGGTATCTGTAATTAAATCATACAAGTGTTGGTTCTTCTGAAATCATCATAGCCGACACTGCTAATCAAGTACCCTAGGCTGGCCAGGTGAAGTCACAATGACCAACACGGATGCAGATACTAGTATCAGCTAGCTAGTTGATGTCATCAGAAACTAACGCTAGTGTTCTAGTTACGAGTGTCAGTAAACCTGACGTCATAGTGACAAGACATTAGTGTGTCAATGACCAGTGCCGATTTTCCTGACATCATAGTGACCAACACTAGTGTGACGAAGACCAGTGTCAGTCACCTGATGTCACAACTGACATTGGTGTGTCATAGTCCAATGTCAGTCATTGGGCGCACAGTGAACAACACTAGTGTATGACTGACTTGGTCATCGTTGGTGATCATTAATTCAATATCCACCATCGGATTTTCTATGTAAAATGATGAAATCTAGAACAAAATTTACGGCATGGATATGATTTTTTTCTAACAATTTCCACGAGTTTTGGTGATTATTTATATGCAGAAATTAATTATCCACATTTTTCCAAAATTTTGGAAGAGAAATGAACTCAATTGCAAATCCATAGAAGATATAAGGAAACTGCCTTGAGAAAACAACTAAAGATAACCTGGTGGGCTTGTACGCCAAAGAAGAGGATTAGCGGGGCCTAGCCAGGGTTAGCATAGGTCGACCAAGCAACGGTTGCCACTTCTTGCAGGAGGCCTTCACGTGCTGGCTCTCCCGCGCTTTTGGAAGACCCTTACGGTGGCTTGGCACATGAATCAAATTATCTCCACCGACTTACTCAAGTTATAAATAAGACCTCTCTCCTTCACATCAATACATACTTCAAGTTAAAATTAGAGCTCCATTGTCAAGGTTTAGCATTAGAGATAGTGCTAAAAATTTAGGGAGAGCGTGTGAGGGACAAGGAGGAGGCCTTCAAGTAGTCTAAGTATTCCCCAATTTGTACACTGGTGTTGTCCGTGTGATCCAGAGTCAAGTGTCTGGGATGTCGATATCGTCTATCTTCGGAGAATTTCTTCAACTCTGTACCTCTACATGGAATAACTTATTTTTAAGTAAGTCAACGTGATTCTCATCTTCATTTTATTTTATGACTTAGAGATCATATTCTTACTACCTACAGGAATCACTATAAAATCGACTTATACTTTAATGAAAAATGGTGCCCTAGATTAGAGTAGTAATTTATTGCATAGGTGTGGCATCTAGCCAAGTTATCTTTGTTTATTATGTACTCCACTGGCTGTAGAGGTAGGCAGCAAGTGATAACATCACTGTCTGTCCTTTGTAATCATTCACATTTAGGTATGTAAGTAGTGCTCGAAGTCGGAGCAGCCGTTGGATTCTGGAGGAAACCTGTGTCTGAGGTAGTTGGCTAAGAATCAACCTGACTTAGTCTAGATTTAGAAGACCTGAAAATCCCTTTCTACCCAACCTATTAAAACTTGGTGTCCCTAGATGATATTGAGCCTTTAGAGTCTACAAATGTTTCTTGTGCTTGATAACTTTAGAAATACTCTTGAGAAAAGTTTTACAATGGTATTTCATGCGTTTGCGGATTTATATGTGGACATCACAAATACCAATAGTCATGTTGATGTCTGCTGTCCAACACTGGTGATGTAGTCTAGTGTCACTGGCTTTTGATCGACACTGCTTATGGCTCATAATAGTATCGTACGAGCAATATCGTATGCCTTGACTTACACTAGAGGTTGTTTTTGTAGTAGTGCTTTTGCAGTTGATTATGACCATCTTACCTTTACTGCTAA
>BCLG01001587.1:55134-69365 GCA_001602295.1 Zoysia matrella | reverse complement strand
CTACTTGGAGAAGCATCAGGACATCTAACTGCGGAAATCAAGAGGTAGAATGATTTTTCTGTAAAGCACTATCTCAACATCACATATGTGAGATCATAAATTAAATGATTATTGTAGAAAGTTAGCAGTTGGATAACACTTTCCAAATGAGATAGTATCACCTTGTATATGAGTAGATGTAATTGTACGACATGACATCAAGGGAAAATATTTGTCACTTTTATGCTTGAAGCTTTATAGAACCATTAAAGGATTCTACCCTCAATTGATCTGGTGGCAAAAAATAATAAAGAAGTTTCCACTTAAAAAATTTAATACATTCTATCATGTTCAGAGGCATGTAAAAATTAATGCATTTCAATTTATTTATTAAGCATTTAGTTTGGTATCCCTTAGTGAGAATTACCTTGGGAGAGTGTATATTTTGCGCTAGACATCCAGGTCATCGTTGGCTGCTTCATCGAAACAAATCAATTATCTTTATCTGCAACCATGAAAAACAGCTAGGATGAGAGTGATACTACTATAAAAAAAGTTTTTTTCTGACACCACTCCGCTCAAAATGCAGGTGGTTGACAGTTGTCAACTGCTTATATTGAAAACAAAGTAGGTCTCAAAAATAAAATCGTATGTGAAAATAAATTAATGCAGCACAAATACGTTTATTTGTGCAGCGGCTCTGTGGGCTGCTTGCAAAACCGGCTACAGGATCCGCGGGAGTAAACGCTCAGCCAATCATAATTCAGCACGCCAAGTTGGCGATCCGCGTTAAAGCAACCGTTCGATGGTCAAAGAAACACAATCACAATCTATCCAGGACGTCCATTGGGGCCTGCGCCTACCCAGCACCACAACGCGAAATAAATACTCCGTATAACTCGCGCGAGACGGATCGGGATCACCTGACGAGCGTCCGTCGGACGAGCCTCCGTCGATTCCAACTCTGACGGTCTCGATTTCTTCTCAAACCCACAGTGTACAGTGCTGTTCTCCCTGTCCCCGCCTGCCATCCACCACCCAGCTGCTCGTCCACTAACTATCGTCAGACAATCCATCTCCTGTGTGAGACGAGGTACCAATCAGCTACCGTGCTTGAGAGAGAGAGAGAAGCGCGTGCTATATTTTTTTAGTTTTTAAAGTATTTGATTATTATATATATAATATTAGTTACTATATCTATTTTAACACTAAAAATTTTGATCGCATTTTGATTATTAAAATCTTATACATTAACCAATAATTAAACATGTCAATCCCTAAAACTAAATAACAACCATAGAACTTTTAATAACTAAATAAATTTATCAACTAATGACCATGTAACTTAGATCACTAAAAATTGTATATCTACAATAAAAATTAAATTTTAGTCACTATTTATCAATTTTTAAGTAAAATTTCTTCTCAAACCCACAGTGTACAGTGCTGTTCTCTGGGGGCTTTGGCTTCGGCTTCGGTGGCTCGAGGGGCTTCGGCGCCGCCACGGTGTTGGGAAGGTGCTCTGCTTCTCAATGGCGAGTGCCCCGTGGTCCTAGCACTGTGTCCTACCCCTCCGGCACTGTGGGGAGCACCGCCTCCAGCATGGCCTCACGACTCGCCATGGAAATTGACATCTCCCAGAGCACGGCGGTGGCCTCGGCCTCGTGCTTCGCCCTAGCGGCCTTCCGCTCCACCACCATGCGCATGCCGTCCCCGCGTCTCACGGATGTCTCGATGTCGCGGACCAAAGCACCACGGCGGTCGTGGCGGAGCGGCGGACCGGCGCGGCTGGCGTTGCTTGGCCGTGCAGATTGATGGGGTCGCGACACTGGAGGAGCGACGGCGGACCGAGCGACGCAGTGGCGGAGCGACAATAGACAGGCAGCGAGGTAACAGAGCGCGCGGACCTAGCGGCGCGGCCTGCTGGCGGAGCTGGTGCTAGGATAGATGCGGCCGCCTGCAGCACAGATTGTGACTGCCTTTTTTATTTTAAAAAAATTCATTTGCATGGGTGGTGCACGTAATGCGCCGTCTGCACTGATTTTTTTTTTGCAGGCGATGTACATAATGTTTCGCTGCACTGATATTATTTCTGCACACGGTGGTCTTAACAGGAGCTGCGCTGAGTTATTAATACAGATGGTATATATAAACGCGTGTATAAATTGTGATTTTTTAAAACTCACTAAAGGTAATGAAACCGAAAACCGCTTACAAAAACCTCTTTCGAACCGCTGGCAAAAATAGTTTTTTAGTAGCGTGATAAATCAACAATTTAGGAGAGGCGAGCGTGGAAGCGCGGAAAGAACTCATGGACCATGACCACATATCAGATCATGTGTGGAAACATGGAAAGGAGGGATGGAAAGAAGGTGGATTTGGGAATAACAGCCTGTAAGACATTGAGCTCACAGGATTCATGCACATAAACTATCCAGGTAAAGGTGACTAAAAAAAAGAAAAACAGCCAGATAAATGTGAGGCATCATGGCTCAGGAAATTCTTTTTATGTCCGCATTAGTTTCCTCAAATGTCTAGGCACCATATTTGATATCATCAAGAATACATCGCAATTTCAAGTGGAAAAAAAGGCTATCATACTTGCCAGCATTACCAGTGCCATAAAATGGGAAAATAACAATTTGATAGATGAACAAAAATACAGTGTACATTTTGCGAATATCTACTAAACCACTGAGCTGCTTATTGAATTTATCAGCAAAATTAACCTAAATAATTAGTGTTAGCAACAAATTGTATTCAAAAATATAGTCTCCCAAAGCAACGGCGAAGCTAAAGAAGCAAGCGCACGGAAGAAATTCCGAGTCCAACTCTTATATGCTGGCTTAAGTGAACACTGATATGTAATATTGTCACAATCTCTGAACTACTGTCATATCTGAAAAAATTTCATCCGTTACATATACTCATTGTTTCTGAACATTTTTCTTGCAAACTTTGCTGGTCTGAAATAAACATTTCATTTATCCATCAGTTTAAGATGTTTTAATATTCCTTGACATATTGTGTATATTTCTTAATAATTTTGGTAATAAAATGGTGGTTGTTAAATGTGACCATTATACAGTACAGATAAAAAAATAGCTTACCGTAGAGTCTACTGTATCTTCCAGGTTTTGCATATATGGACCCAAAAATATGTTTTTTTGTTACATGCCAGTGTTCACTTAACCTTTTTCAGAGATTCTGAATTTACTTAACATAATAAAGGAGGTTTGTATTCTCAAATATAAATCCGTATCTTGTCTATTCTGCTTATCTTTTAAATTGCAATTTGCATATTACGTTTGCAATGGCAAACGGTTCGACAACCTGGACATTATAGGTGGAACCCAGCTCAATCACTGATCGGAGATGACGCCATTTACAGAATGATTTTTTGTTTAGTTCTCCACATGCACCCTTTTTCATGTTTTCCCCTTAATTTTTCTCTTCTATAGCAAAGCCACTTTTTATTCCCTCTCCTTAGAACATTTTTGGATAAATCAGTGATGATTGAGAATATGAACTCATAGGTATTGTCAAATAAGAATTAATCTCCTTACATGTTATTGGTAATAAGGTGACATAATATGTCATGTAGATTTCCTCTAATTGTCGGAGTAAATTGGTTGCCCGCAGCAGCGCGCGGGGCTTTGGCTAGTTCTCTAGAAAACATAGATATATATAGTATAGATTTCACATCTAAGAAGCAATAGTCCTCTGAGCTCATAAATTGTGATTCACCAAATTTAATATAGCATATGCAACTGAAAGTATAAAATGAAATGCTAAACATAAATCTAGCATGCGATTAACCAGTGGGAAAGGTAATGTTAAATAGAGCTATAACATAGGGGAAAAAATTAGTAGTCTATAATCCTAGTAAATTTGCAAAGGCCCCAGGCCAAAATTAAAATAGAGGCTAATGGTTATGGATGGTTAGATGTGCAATGCTGCAGAAATTGGTAGACGTAATTGATTTCCTTTCGCATTGCTCAACTGAAAGTATAAAATGAAACGCTAAACATAAGTCTAGTATGCTATTAACCAGTGGGAGAGGTAATGTTAAATAGAACTATAACACAAGGGGAAAATTAGTAATCTATAATCCTAGTAAATTTGCGAAGGCCCCACACCAAAATCCTAATAGTCTAATGGTTATGGATGGTTAGATGTGCAATGCTGCAGAAATTGGTAGGCGTAATTGATTTCCTGGCGCGTTGCTCTGGGAATTTATGGATGGTTTGATGTGCAATGCTGTAGAAATTGGTAAAAAAACATTATGTGGCTGTTGGATAAGTGATACATAATAATATAATGTTTATTTAATGCCATGAAGTATATAGAAATATTTAAAGAGGAACTGCTTACCTAAAAAGGATAGTTGGTAGAATTTTCAAAAACGATTTTAGAAGATGAATCATGAGCCAAATTATGTCAAAAGGTTTGCTGTGGAAAATAGCACGTGCTTCTGTGCTTCATCATCAGTCACCTGCTCCAGATGAAAAATAATGGTGATCAAAATTATAAGTTGAGTAGTAAAACTTAAGAAACAGATAAAAAAATAATAGATAGTATTAGAAGATGAATCATGAGCCAAATTATGTCAAAAAGGTTTGCTGTGGAAAATAGCACGTGCATCTGTGCTTCATCATCAGTCACCTGCTCCAGATGAAAAATAATGGTGATCAATGAGTATTAGTTGAGTAGTGAAACTTAAGAAAAAGATAAAAAATATGAGTTGTTAAGAAATATATCAATGTTCCTTATTACAACTAGTTGATTTCCCGGTGCGTTGCCCGGGAACTTATGAATGATTAGATATAAAAATAGATGTCAATGACATAAAAAAATAGTACTTAGCTTTAAAATGATACCTAATATATATTTAAAATGAGCCCTAATATATATGTAAAACCTGCAGTTAGGTGGCTGCAAACTGACATGTTTTTTAATCAGAAGTTGTTAATATGAAGTAAAGCAAATATATTGTAAATATTGTAAGATATGACTTCTCATACCTTGTCAACCCGATGAACAAATCAAGGTGAAAACAGGAAATCAATTCCATTCTGTTTTCAAAGGAAACACAATCAAATATAAGGAAATTACAGACAACTTTCTTAGATGCAGAGAGAGACACCTGCAGCCTGCCGCCTGCTGGGCAAATTTCCAATGGAATGGCTGGAAACTCGGGCACAAAGCAGTCCAGAGCTGCAGCCGTTGTGGAAGAAAACAGTAGAGATTGCCCGCTTGGTTCTTGTCAAAATTTACATCCAAAAGAATAAAAGAAGCGGTACTTTAAATATAGCAACACAGCTAAAAAAAATTATAGTTCAAACAATAATCTGGAGAAATAGTTGAGTGCCACCAGTATTATGTCTTTACAGTGCTTATATAGTTTACAGACCAAAATATAAGCTGCAGAAGTTCATAGAAATTAAAACAAATTACCTTAATCTAGTAGTCTGAGCATTCCGACAGCTTTGATTAAGCAAGGAATGGCCTGGGTTGCAATCCATCGAGCTGCTGTGTTTACAGTGTTGATACAGTTTAAACACCACAATATAAGCTGCAGAAGTTCATAGAAATTAAAAGAATTTACCTTAATCCCATAGTCTTGAGAATTCTGACAGTTTTGATTAAGCAAGGAATGGCCTGGGTTGCAGTCCATCGAGCTGCTACAAACCATCCTACAGTGGGCATTCCCTTGGATCTATGTTGGATACACATTCACGACCTTCTCGAATTACAACATGGTGAAACAGAAAATCTTCACTATTGCTGTTATCAGTCATTTCGTAATACTAATGGTGCCCGAGTGAAGCGGAGAAAGCATTTGGTATTTTCATCACGAACAATTGTAAAAGAAGAATCCAGGAGCTGTGTAATATAGGACAGAATTTCAGTGGATTGCCTAAATCTTGATTTACAATAATCCATAACAAATGATCAGTTGATTATTGGATCATAAACAGATTGGCCTAGCTGATCCCTGCAGTAGTTCACATGCTGATAATTGTATCAAACGAAGAACTACCAGAAAGGCAACAGCTTTCCCTGTTCCAGTCTTTGCTTTTTGCTAGAACATCCTTTCGTACAGGGCAAACAAAATACTGAATTATCACCTTATGGATTTAACAAACAAAACAATACCAGAGAGGCAACAGTTTTCCTTGTTCCAGTCTTTCTTTTGCTAGAACATCCATGCCTACAGGGCAAACAATATACCGAATTATCACCTTATGGATTTAACGATATATTGATATCACAATGTGAAGCAACAGCATGTAAGCACTGTTCCACAAGCGCACAATGTGAAACAACAACATGTAAGCATTGTTCCATAAGCGCACGATTCAAGTGCCGATCCATATATTAGTTACCTGGTGGTTGCGCGGGGCAGCGCGAGCATCCTTGCCGGACTCGCTGTTGCTCCGAGCCATTAATATCCGTTTCCCGTCATCTCCTTCCACTTGGGCATGGAGCACTGCTTCCTGGAAGTACACTAATGGGTCAGATCAGTGGATCGCGCGGTCCAAATCTGCGAAGAACGCACAAGAACTCGATGGGAATCATAAGCCGCAAGAATCAAATTTATCAGCATTGTAAGCTGCAACAAATATTTTGGGAGGAGCATCTCCTAAGCTTTTCGTAATGATTAAGTAGTAGTTATAATACGGCTATGATTACGCTGAGAATGTACATGTCTGCACACCAATTAAGCAACACAGGACAGTTAAGCATGCATTCAAAAATAGTATTACTTACTGGATTTAGAACAGCAAGCTATGGAATAGTTTGGAAATAAGTTGAACATAAAAAACATAGCAAGCTATATGTCAACATTTTACATGTATCTACATAAATGGAGCTGCATTAGTTATAACATTTCACTGCACAATAGAATATATCCAAACAGTAAGACCATGGTGGATGTAGTACACTGCCTAAGAAGGAATGTACCTTTCTATCAGTGTAGTGCTACCACTGCCAAAGGTCGGAAGCGAGAAATTGGATACACTATCGCTGCCCATGCAATGAACTGGACCTGCAAACAGCCTCTGCTATCAGTGCCAAAGTGAGAAGTGAGGATAAATGAATTGGAACAGTGGAATGAAGATTATAAGAGCAAACAAATCAAATTAAACAGTTAAAAGTCCCAGTTACATTTTTTGAGCTCATTATGGCTACGAAATTAATTAAGGGCAGTAACAGATACATAAACAATACAGTCAATCATGATAAAAAAAAAGGACAGCAGCATGACTAAAACTCCAAAAAAGAAAGGTGAACCAATCTCGGGGTGCTTTGACAACAACATCCAAGAGCTAATCATCTAGCTTTGATCACAGCGCGTATAAGGCGCCACATACATTTTTTAAGGCCAGTATCAGATAGAGAACAATATTGTCAACTATGGGTCGGAAATAAACATGGAAATAAATTATATGTATACATTGTATGTATTGGAAGATAGAATTAATAGTGCATCTCCAGCTGCAGATCATCTATACCTTCTGGGATGCTAGTCGATATGAGTAAGAGGAAGCCTAGGTGTGGCATTGCACAGCACTAAAACTGTAAATGCTACTTGATGGCAGATGAATCATCATAAGTTCTGCAGTACAAATGCATCAAATCAACTGAAATTCCAAAGTGAGGAACTGGAGCTGAGGATGCACTCTGAATAATCAACATTGAACCACCTCACAATAATAAAAAATAACTAAAGGTGCACTGAAACAATATCAAGTGCAATTGGAGTTGCTACTTGTACTTCGATCGAGCACGAACTATGTACCTTTTATCAGTGTCATGCTATTTTTGCCGAAGCTCCGAAGTGAGGAATTGGATTACTGCCCAAGTTATAGGTAATTAATCTTAGTTACAAATTAATCTTAGTTACATTAATGATGTTACTTGAACCACATAAAAAAGTAAAAGAATATTACTCACTAATCTCAGTTACTAATGGCAACTATTATGACCATTCAGACACAAACAGTATGATAAGCTAGAAACATATAAAAAAACAGGAGAGGGAATATTAAACAAAATAAGAAAAAATGGTATGCATTGAGTTGACCAAATGATCTGTAGCAATCTAAATTTTCATCTGATGCTGATTTCTCACAACAAAATCATATAATTTTTAAAGCTCTAAACTCAGGGCAATGTATTTCACTTTGGTTATGGTAAATCAGTACTCAAGAAAGCTTAGCGAGGCAGTGCATCTAACCCTAGTGATGGAAAGGACATGCTAGCAATACTTACTTGACCTACCCATGCCCACAGGGTACGGTCCCATTTGTAGATGAAGCCATCATTGTGGGGTTGCAGGCTGCTCATCAAGCTCTTGATTTAAATCTCCATCTTCAGAACTGCCATTCCCCGGCGCACCTGAAAGTCCAATGCAAGAACATAGTGGTCATTAACATAACACAGGTGAAGGGGTTTCTATTTTGATCCAATTCTCAAAATGTGAGCCAATTTCAATGGCCATGAGCCAATCAGGGAATGAGATAATTGCAACAGAAAAAATTATGGGACCAAAAAATGGAGAAAACCTCATTATTGGAGTAGACCATCTGTTTCTCAGAGAACATCTTCGGCTTGCTGGTAGCAAGGTAATGCGGCCATCCTAGAAGACATGTAGCTCTGGGGAAAAAATCGTTATGTGACATGCTGCACTTGAATTTTTTTAGAAATTAGAAATCAACCAAAAAACTGAAATAATCAGAAACACCAATACCTCGCGCCGTCGATGGCGAAGTTGATGGGGGGGGGGGGGGGGGGGGGGGGGGGGGGGGGGGGGGGGGGGGGGGGGGGGGGGCGGGGGGGTGGGGGGGGGGGGGGGTGGGGAGGCGGTGCGGCGCAGGGAGCTGGAGCGGCTGATGGCGCGGCGGGCTATGGAGGTAAGGAGGCGGTGGGGAGACAGTGCGGTGCAGGGAGCTGGAGCGGCCGAGCAGGGTTGGGCGGGCGGCATGTGAAGCTGGAGCGTGGGTAGGGGACAAGGAATCAGATCGGCTGATCACCCCGAGCGACCTATGCTGCAGTCACAAAAATCGGAACGTACATTTGCATGCAACGGCGAGATGCTCCGTGCTTAGCAGACCACACGGTTAGTCAAGCCCACCAGTCCACCACCAAAGCACACACATTCTTTCTCTCTCAAAAAATAAAAAACAGAGCACACACATCTCCGGCAACGACTCCACCGACGACTTGTCCTTTTCCTCTGCCGCTGCCTTACTCGTCGATCGACCTTGAGGTGCCGCTTTCTGCTAGGTCACGCATTCGACTTCTTTGCCTCCTCGTCACCTCGGCATCAGGCAGTGGCATGCCAGTTGCTGTCGCTCCCCAAGCAGGTGCTTTTGGGGTACATTTGCTCGTCGCCAGCACGGCCACCGGTCGTTCGCCTGCCGCCCATGTTGTGCTCAAGCCTCATCGCTCTTCCTACGCATGTCTGAATCATAGTCGAGGTGGAGCTCCTAATTTGTGAGCTTCAGCTGCACTTTGCAACTGTAAAGTCAGAAATTTTCAGCAGAAATTTTCAGAACAAGTGTTTGAACTGAAAACATCAAGATGTCATGCATGAGGTCACCTTTGGATTGTTGAAGACTTGTGTTTTGTAATTGCGCTTGCATTGTGTCCCAACTATACAGAGTTTAGATAGGAAGCACATGTCATAGCAATTTGTGCAAACTGTAATTATGCTTTGAATGTTATGATAATATTGGAATATGGAAAAGGCATTGCTAATTTTTGAAAGTTCATATTCTGCATAAAGATGTCTTGGTACTCCTGCTTCTAGTATCAAGTGCATGTAAGACTGCACAAAATGTGAACTGGGTGAACTTTACAGTTCACTCATGAAACCAAAAGCTATACAATTCCATGCTGCACATATCTAAAAGGTCATCAATCTGCAAAGCATCACCACCAAACCAAAAGCTCAAAAAAACCCCTCTCTAACTAGAAATCAACATTAAGATCAATAGTGCTTTCTCTCTGCAGAATAAAAGAACAAAATATTAAACTCTTTACATATTTCTGGACATGAAAAATCATCACTTAGAAATATTATCATCAATAGCTGAGAGAAAGAACTGATAGTCAAGTATGGTTTAGTCATCTCTTCACTGGGCCATCAAGTGCTAGGAGGAATATCCTGTACCGCTGTAGTTTCTTGTGCCTTCCAATAAAAGAGAATAAAAAATTACATACAACTGAACATTTTTACATTTACACAATTAAACAAAATAAATATTTTTTTGTTCAGATACATACCGCAGAACCCTTATCTTTTTTCTTGCTGCCTTTCTTTGAAAATTTGCGTTTCCAATCAAGCCAAGTTCTTTTGCGTTTTGAGGTTTTTGTTTGGGCCTCTTTTTGCTTCAGGCATGCTGTACTCACCAAATCAATTGAGAGAGCAACACCAAATCAATTGAGAGAGCAACATTCATGACGACTGTGACTGGTTCCACATTATTACTAGAACCAGTGATTTCTTTTTCAACTTGCTTGCTAAGAATGTCAAGTGTATTGTGTACTAACAAGGTGAACCCTGGATGGCTGGCAGCTCTATGCGCTAAATTCAGAAATTTGCGGGGTCATATTTTTGTAACGAAGCATGTCATCTTGGATTCTCTATTATGTCTCGTCCTTGGCTGTCCTGTATTGTGCGCTACGTGCTTCATGTGTCCATCGCTTTAATACATATTGTGTGGGTAGTGATTTGATATTCATCAAATCAAAGACTTTTAGAGCATGTGCACACAATATTCCAATTCTACTAAACTGCCCACAACTGCATGTACTGGTTTGTTCTAAAGGATCACCAATAACTTTATACTCCTTCTTCAATGTAAAAGTTCCATCAAGACTCCCAATTGACACAAGATATTCATTATTATCTTCTAGTGCCGTGGTGCATGCTGTCACAGACCTTTCATATTCACCTTGAAAAGCTTCGAATATTACTGGTGTGTACAGCTTGCTAGCCTGAATTAGCATAAGTGTCCTCATTTTGATTCTAAGTAATTTTTTTTCTTGATTCAAATTCAGAATTCAACTCATTATTTCTTTTATCTTCCACCAACCTTTCAAAATGCTTAAGAAACCGAACTATGTCAAAATCAGATTTGAAATGTCTCTTTAGGTCGCTATTCAGACTCTCACTCAATTGTGTGCTTCTCATACCTAATGTGAACGCATCCTTCATGAAACATTCAGCCCATTTTTCTTTCAACTTATATATACTATCCAACCAAGTTTGCTTGCTTGTCTTTGTCCTCATCATATTAAATTCATGTTCAAATGTTGCCTCATCTTCATACTCATACATACATGCACTAAAATCTGAGAGAATACTAGGTTCTTCCTTGCTGCCTTTATCTATATTTTTGTTTTTTTTCTTGCTGCCCTCAAATACAATTTTAGGAGAAGCACTTGATTCTTTATTATCAGATTCAGCTAGATGTTTGACAGCATTCTGCATTATGTGAAATGTACACAAACCATGCCACGCTTCTAAAAACACCTCCTTAACTGCTTTTCCCATCGCACAATCTTGATTAGTATAGATTGTTTTTGGTTGCTTTCCATTATGTGCTTTCAAGAAGGTCTGAAATAACCATTTGAATGACTCAAATGTCTCATCATACATTAGAGTAGCACCAAAAACCACTGTTTCCCTAAAATGATTGAACCCAACAAATACACCAAAAGGCCTACTCTCTCTGTTTGTTCCAAAAGTAGTGTCAAAACTAACAACATCACCAAAATATGCATAGTCAGTGAGCATTTTAGCATCAGCCCAGAAAATATTTGCTATTTGTTCTTCCCTGTCCATTTGCAATGCATATTGGAATGATGGGTTCTCAGCAATTTTATCCTGAAAGTAGATAAGCATGCTTCCTGCTTGACCATATGCCATCTCCTGTTGCCGCTTGCCTCGTAAATAGTTCTTGTGATCACGAAGTGTGTAACTGAGATTAAGTGAGCCACCAACTTGGATAGTAGTTGGTCATGTGCCAATTTGGGCCGAATTCCAGCATCATCAGCTGTCTCAATCTCAAAACCTTGTAAATCTGAAAATTTTCTTTGAGACACCATCAAGTGTGAGGTTTGTGGAAACTGAAGGATGTGATTGTGTTCCAAAATCAGATCAGTCACCTTATAATTTACCTTCTCTCGGTCTAGTACAAGACCCATGTGAACTTGACAATCGGTTCTAGTTTCAGCTCTTGAACACTTTGTTAGATGACCCCTTTTATCTTGCATTCTATGACCCTCATTTGCACAAACATATCTGCAAGATCTAACCTTCCCATCCGACTTTCTTTTATTTGTGTACCTTTTTCTAACCTCAAAGCCCTTTTGACCTCCATAGCTAACCCAAAACATCCAGGCCTCATTTATATGACTGAATTCCATGCCAACTTGAGGTAACAAACCAAGAATGAAATGCTTTCTACAAACATAAAAATTAATGATCAAAAGATGTTATATTATCTGAACAACAAAAAGCTCTATCGAATCTCATGGACAAAAAGGAACGTCTATGATGTAACCGTGTAACACACCTTTTCTCTTCCATCTTGAATATTCAGGTTTAGTTTTGATGCATGCAACAGATGGATGTTTCCCTCAATCTTTCATCTCAAACATGCAGATCTTCCCTTGAATCAAACCCAAAACAATCGAATAAGTTACTAGGGAGGAGGACAAAAGCAAGCAGATCAGAGTATGCTGAAACCTGAGCACGTGAGCAGGATAACGAGACGATCGCCGGCACCTGAGCAACTAGGACGATGAGGATCGCCGGAACTTGAGCATGCAGGACGACGAGATGATCGCTTTGTGTCTAACCGTCACGACTCGCGCCAAAAACGTGAACAGGTGCCGTAACCTCGCACCAAAAAGGCAATCGCCGCGCCAAAAAACAACGAACGTGCGTCAAAAAGAAAAAAGAAACGAGCTGAACAACTGGTTGTTTTGGGAAACAGGCCGTCTGTTCATGGGCCGAGGTCCATCTAGCTGAAAAAAGTCGTTGGTCTGTAGCCTCTCGCCGTTGGATGCCAACGGATGTTCCGATTTTCGTGACTGCAGCCATACGTCGCTCGGGGTGAAGTCAGCCAATCTGATTCCAGGGGAGAAAGGGGAGGCGGTACGGGGAGTTAAGGAGGTGCGAGGGAAGGCTAGTTTCGACGGTGTAAATGATAATTCGCCGAGCAGATCTGATGGTTGAAATAATCTCAGGTTGAAATAATTGAGATTATGTGCCTTAATGAGTGCAAGATTAGATTTTTAGTGGGTATAAAAAATATAGATATTATAGATGATCAGGTAATAACGATACAGGGAATAGAAACAGGGCAGAAAGCAATTCATAAATTGCACATTCTGATTAAAGTATCCATTAAAAGAAGCAAAATCTAGGAACTCTACAGTGGTGGATATCAAAATATATTGATCAGGATAAAGAGACATATGAAGTTAGATTATTCTAGGTGCAATAGACATTGTTTGAACTGAAACAGGTCAGGATGAAACCAAACATTACTTGATCGGGAGCTCTTTTAATCGGCGCTGCAATTAGGTCACCCTTAAGCTTGAGATCATCGTCATTTTTTATTTTCCTCAACCGTCCAGGTTGTTTCCAGCTGATATTTTTCAATAAAAAGAGCATGAAAGAAAAGAAAACAGGTCTAGGTAAGTGCATTATTGTAACATCCCAGAATTCTCGAATTAATATAGCGACAATTCTCCAAATTTTCGTTCCAATTTAATTGTCTGTCTCAATAATTTGTTCTGTTCAAATTCATTCGTTTCGAAATTCGTTTCGTCTAAATCCGAAATCCGTTCGTCTAAATTAATCCGGTGCCGAAATAATTTCGTCCGCATAATTTTTACGTTTGACTAAAATTATTTCCGGAATTTTCCAAATTAATTTTCGGGTCTCGAAATATGTTTCTTCTCAAATTAAATCTCTTCAGCCTTTTTAATTATTTCATGATTATTAGTTAATATCCGGATTAATTTTTAACCCTCCATTTTTACCCTCCTATAAATATCCTCTCAACCCTAACCCCTATCACTTTTTCCCCACTTCCTTTCTTCCGCCGCAAGTTCTATTTTTCTGGAACCGTCGTCCTCCCTCGCGCCGCCTCTTCTCCTCTGCGTCGCCCGCTCTCGCTGCCTGCTCTACGCCGATTTCCGCGCCGCGTGCATCACCGATCCCC
>BCLG01001587.1:43207-54963 GCA_001602295.1 Zoysia matrella | reverse complement strand
GAGCCACGTCGTCCGGCGCCGATCCTCGTGCCGCCTACATCGATCCGCTGGATCCAGCGCCGAGTCGCCCGAGCCTGCTGTCGCCGTCCCCGCAGCCCGAGTTTCCGCGTGTCGCCAGCCAGCGCCAACTCCACCTCGTCTTCCGCGCATCGTCCTTCAGCCCGGAGGATCCAACACCGATCCCCACTCCCCGTTTCGGTCTTCTGGTCCGAAGCCTGCCTTCCCAATTTTTGAGTTTTCCTCTGCCGGTTGCTCCAGTACGTGGCACCGATTTCCAGTACGCATCTCCGGTCTCCGATTTCCAAATCCTCAGTGAGATTATTCCTCTCTCTCTTAGATTCCTTTTCCTTTTCGATTAATGGTTAGATTAATTGCTAATTTATCTGCAATTAATCTAAATCCTTATGGTCTTGATTGTCTACAATTTTCGGAAATCCCGTTTGATCTCCAATTAATCCCGAAATTGTCCCCTTATTTTTGTTCCGTCGCGATTATTGTGTAGGGTTGTTCCGGGGAACGTTTTGCGCGCATTTAGTCTAGTAATTTCGATTTAGATTCTAATTCCAGTTCTATTCTTGTCGCGTAATTAGTGTCTAATCACTGTTGTTCGTGTTGTGATTAGCTGCTGTACCCGAGGAGGAGTTCTGTGAGCCTGATCAATTCGACGATCCGGATCCCGACTTCGATCCTGATTTGCCAGGCAAGCCGCGTTCCTTGATCACTTTGTTCCCAGCATCTTAAACTGCATGTTTTGTTTGCAACCTTAATTTGCATGCTAACTATTTTAAAATGTGCTAGCAACATTCCTAAGCCGTGCCTATTTACTGTTCCACAAATACTAACCCTAGTATTGCTTTAATACATTTATTTTACTTTTATGCTTAGCCATGCTTAGTCGCACTTATTTTTATCTCACACCTATCACTATAAATGGAATTTGTGTTAAATGCTTTTGGAACTGTGCTTCAAATGTGTGAGTATTGCAAATAACTATACATAACTATTTAGCGGGGGCAGGAGGCAGTTTGAGGAGCTGGGGGACTTTCGGGAAGTCTCTATGAGAGTACCTGTGGCGGGTACACTAGAGGCTTCGGCCTTGGCGGCGAGTTTGTTGGTTGTTGGAGTTGTGGTTGGAGAGATGGCCTGCCCCGGCAATTAAGGACCGAGTCCTTCGAGCCTTGTACGCTCAGTTGACAACCATACACACCACGTTACCCTGTATGGGCAGTTGGCTTGATCTTGAAGCTTACCGAGACTGGTTGTTTACCCGTGGATTGGCGGTGTAGTGTTAGTGTGGTGTTGAGCTTTGACTCCCCACATAAGATCGAGATACCCCATCTGATCAGTGGTAGGCTCTTCACAGCTCCAGGACCCGATTGCGTAGGCTTTTGGGATCCTTATCCTGGAGGATGGATGACGCCAGTTAAAGCTTGTGGACGGGTCTTGTGTGTTCGTCGGGGCTACGACGGTAGTTCCCGATGACACATCCTGTGGGTCCAGGTGCATACCCTCTGCAGAGTTTTAGTCGATGCGCATTGCCAAGTCCTTTTGGAAGGACACCACCCTGAGTTGTGCTCCTCGTTGAGTAGTTTTGTTTTTCTTCCTCCTCTCCTTTTCTAAATGTTTTTAACTCCGGCCTTTGAGCTGTGGCCGAGTGTGGAGATTACATCGGCATTAAAATGAACCCTCGCCCGAGGTAACGGAGATCTCTGCGGGGCAAGATAATAAAATTTGACAAGTTTGGAAATAAAGATTTCTTGCATACTTTAAATAAAATAAAATGTTTTAAACTTGCATTTAGCACTTGAGCCAAGCCTTTACCCTTGAAACCATTTGCATGCGTATATTGTTGTTAGGTAGTACGCGGTTTGCTGAGTATTCGTACTCACGGCTTTCTAATTTGTTGTCTTCAGAGGATTCGCTCAGCTTTGACTTCGACTACGTCTCTGACGGCCCGTGACGTCCGCTCCTGCGCTCGAGCCAGCCTGTGTGGAGGAGGTTCGCTACCGCTGCCAGGAAGATGCTTCCGCTGTCGTTTTTGTTGGATTCACGATAGTGATATATCTGCTCTGAGATATTCCGGCCTGCGTGCCGATGGACCCTCTTTGGAGGATTTTATTCTAATAACTTCACTCTGATCTACTATTTTCTACTATGATTCTTGTTTAATATTTCTGTTATGGTTTCTTGATTGATCGCTTGTGATATCGTGATTGCCAAACTTCTGGGATTGGCAATGTCACGTGAGATCGAGACTTATCGAAAGGTAAGTGAAAACCCGGTCGTTACAATTATCATTTACACCTTGAGGCATCGTCTCCTGAACAACTCTCTTCATGCCTGAAATTTCAGACTTTCAGTAGGATGGAGAGGAGCACTAAAACATTTGACCTGTGAAGCAATAAAGAAACGATGCATTTACCGAGAGATATTACCTAAAATCAAACCATCATGTTATCTAAGATCACGTGAAGCAGTAGCAGGGAGCCGACAGGGAGGCCCTCGAGGCCGTTGACAGTGAGGCCGCCGCAGTCCCACTGTCGTTGTTGCTTGGCATCGGTGGCCCGCTCCCCGTGGACGCACTGGTGCCGTGCGTGAGGGAAGTCCAGGCCGGGGAGGAAGAGGAGCGTGAGGCACGTCGTGGGAGCGGTGCGGCTGGGAGAGGAGGGGAGGAGGAGCACTACAAGAAAAAATACTTTTTAGTCAGCAAAATATTTGGTCACTATATGTATAATATTAGTCACTAACTATTTTGTCACTAAAATTTTTGATCGCATTTTGGTCACTAAAACTTTGTCGCTATATGTATATAATAACCATCAATTGGACATATTGGTCACTAAAACTAAATAGCAACTAAAGAACTTTTGGTAACTAAATAAATTTATCAACCAATGAGCATGTATCTTGATCACTAAAAATATATATCTACAATAAAAACTAAATCTTTGTCACTACATGTTAATTTTTAGTAACCAAATTACTTGGTCAATAAAACTTGGTGACTAAAGATTAATTTTCTTGTAGTGGAGGAGGCATTGGGCGCATGTAGAGGAGAGAGAGGAGGCGACAGATTCGTGGTGGCGGAGGGAGGAGAGGAAGAGGCGAGCCGCAGTGCGGGAGGTGAGGGGAGGAGGCGGTGGCGGGCACGGAGAGGGGGTGATGGGAGGGGATTAACGGAGAGGTTGATGAACGAAAACGACCACGATTGAGTAAAGGCAAGAATCGGACGGTGCATACAACAAAGACGATGTGGCTTAATAAAGTTCCAGTTTTGATAGTTCGTGGGTAGCAATTATAAAAGTATTACATATTATAAATGCCCACTATTCATGTGGCGCGACGCAGTTGTGGAGGGCATGCATGGCGTGGACTCCACAAGTAATAGGAGAGCATGCCTAATGACTTGTTTTGCCTTTTTTTTTTTTTGGGATTTGGAAAGGCTAAATAGTCTTTTTAAATGCATAACATGATTTTAGTTGGTGAGACAGCTAAAATAAGATTATACTCCCTCGTCCCTTAATATAAGGGATTCTACCCTCTCATTTAAAAATAAAAAGAGAAGAAAAAGACTTGTCTACCCTTCATTCTATCTCTACCCACTTATTCGCCACCTACTAAATCAATTATGGAACTATCTTATTACTACAGTCACTTATGTTTTGAGGCAAAGTTTAAATCCCCCAATCTACAAGGATAGAGGGAGTAATAATATACTAGCTAGATTATATAATTAATCTGAAACAAAATCAATAGTGTTTGGATCACTATCAATTTTACAATCTGGATTATAATAATTGAAGTGGCTCAAAATAGGCCTTTAGAAGTTACTTCCCTGGTTTTAAAATATTCACACTGTTGACTTATTAGATCAACTTTGACAATTCGTTTTATTCAAAAAAATTGTTCAAATGTGCAAAATTATTTGTCGTGTTCTAAATACAATTAAAGATAAAGTAAATCAAAACAAAATATATTATATTACCATACTTTTTTTAACAGAGGAATGATCAAATTGATGCTAGAAGCTAATAGTTTTAATGTTTTAAAATTGGAGGGAGTAAATCCAAGTCAGAGCAACAACAATGTTGTTTTAAAGTGGTCCATAAGGAATAAAAAATTTGCTATTGATATCAATATACATTGTGAAGGTAGTCCATAAGGAGTCTATAGTAAAAACTACACATAAACTTAGGGCTGGTTCTAAGGAATAAAAAATAATTTTTCTTTTCATCCCCCACACTATCATAGAAGAGCTATTGATGTAGATCCCACTCATATTCCAACTCATACCATTGTAAGAGTAATCTTTAGCTAATGTTTACTATTGTGTTGCCCTCAATGAGCATAGCAGAGTACTTATTTTTCTCCTGTGGTGGCAAAGCTATGGATGGAAGCCAACACAAGCCCTGAGTAAGATATACCCTCCGGTTTTAAAATATTGACACTGTTGATTTCTAACATCAACTTTGATTATTCATCTTATTTAAAAATTATAATAAATATAGTATATTTTATTATAATTTTATCTATCATTATTAATATTTGAAACATGACTAATGATTTTATATATTTGAACAATTTTTTTAATAAGATGAATAATTTAAGTTGATGTTAGAAAATAAATAGTGTTAATATTTTAAAACCTGAAGGGAATAGATTGTTAAGAAAAATCTTCGCTATGGATTCACTCAGATCCATTTCCCGTACCGATCCCAAGAGGCATGAGAAGATGTTTGTAGAGCCGTTCCTCTTCCCAGTATATCACAGAGAGACATGAACAAAGATATATGTGAAGGTTCCGGTCTCTCTCTCATTTTTCATCATCCTCTTATAGTTGTACAAAGGATCTCTATTTATAGAGTAGAAGTAACTTGTATGCCCATTGGTATGGTCCAATGACCTTTAGTATTAGCTCATAATATCCCACTTAAGGGATTCTTAACACTCCTCCTTAGGCTAATACTATAATCGACTAATGGCTCATTAAAACTCCAAAAAAAAACTATGTGGGAAAAACTACATAGTTGTGTTTAATGTATTATATTTATTACCTTGTTAAAAAACTTATGTTAGAATCTTCGAAAAAACTCACTAAGAAAAAGAATATAACAACATCTTTGGGATGAGACATGATCTTCGAGATCCTAGGGTTCATGATCTTCGAGATCCAAATTATGAGTTATTATTTAGGGATAGTTTCCCCCTAGCATATCTTTCAAATGTTTCATGCTGGTTCTTCAAGAATATATTGCAATGTGCACATGCCTCATTAAAAACTCCTTCCAAAAACCCAATGGGAAAAGAAATGGAGAAAAGAGTACATTACCATCGTAAATTACATTTACACTTTGTTGTCTCATTAAAATCCTTATGTGATTATACTTCGATAAAACTCACCAAGGAAAAAAAGTACAACAAATATCTTCAGGATTACTTAGAATGACCCCAATTATATTTCCAATACATTCAAGGTATTTTTATGACTCTGAAGTCCAATAATAAAAGATGATAAAATTCTAGCACATACTCCCTCTGATGTCAATATTTATCAAATACGAAAGCTGGCTCAAGTGCTAAATGCAAGTTTAAAACATTTTACTTTTAAAGATGTAAGAAGTTTTATTTTAAAATAGTTCAATTTTATTATCTTGCCCCGCAGGGATCTCTATTATCCCGAACAAGGGTTCATTTTAAATGCCAGTGTAATCTCCACACCCGGCCACAGCTTAAAGACCGGAATCCAAAACATTTTAAAACAGAAGGTAGAGGGAAGAAAACAACATTAATCATCGTGGAAGCTCTCAGGCGGTGTCATTGACTTTAACTCTGCAGAGTGTATGCACTTGGACCCACGAGATGTGGCGCCATACAAAGAACTGAGGCCTTAGCCCAGATATGACTACCACACAAGACCCTTTCACAAGCTTTAACTGGCGTTACCCATTCTCCAAAATAGAGATCCCAGTCGCCTACACTGCTGGGTCCTGGAGCTGTGAGGAGTCTACCACTGATCAGGTGGGGTATCTCGATCTCATGTGGGGAGTCATAACTCTACACCACACTAACACATCACCGCCAACTCACGGGTAAACAATCAGTCTCAGCAAGCTTCAAGATCAAGCCTCTGCCCATACAGGGCAACGTGGTGTGCATGGTAAAGCACTGGAGACATGTGACACGACGACCTGGTCCTCATATGCCGAGGCAGGCACTCTCCATCCTCAACGCCAACAAACAATAAACCTCTCAGAAGGTCCAAGCCTAGAACCTCCCATGTACCTGCAACAGGTACCCTCACAGGGACTTTTTAAAAGTCCCCCAGCATCTCATACTCTTACCTGCCCAAGCTAAATAGTTTGTATAGAGTTATTTGCAAAACTCACACATTTGAACCATAGTTCAAAAGCATTTAATACAAATTCTATTTTACAGTGATATGGTGTGAAGTATAGTAAATATATGTAACTAAACATGGCTAAGCATAGAAGTAAAGTAATAGTGCTAAAACAGTCCTAGGGCTCATAACATGTGGAACGATAAATAGGCACAACTTAAGAATGTTGCTAGCATATTTTAAAATAATTGGCATAGTTTCAAACAAAACATGTAGTTTAAAAGTTAGGATCAAAATTGGTCAAACAGCGCGGCTTGGCTTGTAAGTAGAGATCCCATCCGAGATCTAAGTCCTCGTGCAGAATGGTCTTCAAGAGCTCAGCAACATCTTCAACAGGACAAATGGCACGAAAAACGGGTGAGGAACTAATTTAAATGACAAATTTAAATTTGAATAATTAAATTCAAATTTAAATTACGAGACTAAACATTCTAAACTCATCTCAGAAAGAATCTATGCGAAAAGCTGGACGAGACGGATTTAACGAGACCACTTCGGAAAATTTTAGATATCAAACAGAGCTCCCGCGGGCTTCCGAAGATAAACGGATCAAAAAGAATTTCAAAAATTAGATTATTCTAAAATTTCTTTCGATCCAACCACTGACCGACAGACAAACACTGCACGCCAGCTTAACTCTAGCAGCTACAACGGTGACCAAGTTCCAAGATTAACCTCGTTCAACACTAAAGCTCCGTAAAAACCCCTGGTACAGGACCATGCAAACGGTACTGAGATTCCACGATTCCAACTGAACTCTTCGGCACAGAAGCAGCACTGCTCACTGACTTGCAAATTAAACGAACGGACGGAGGTCTGATCCCACAACACGAACCTGCTAGACTGAACAAGCAGTTGATCGACTCACAGAACACGAGCACGGCAACCTCTGGCAACGACGAAACGGCGACAAGGAGCCAAACTCAACCTTACGGAACTGCTTTACAAACATCTAACGCAGCAATCCACAAACTAACGTTCTCAACACGAAACCAGAAGCATCTGACGGAAGGGATGAAAAAGCTCACCGTGGCTCGAACGGAGGGATCGACACGAAGCTGCTGGATCGGCCGAACTCCACGACGACGACGAACTGGGGACAGCGGTGACGAAGACCTCGACGACACGGCTCCTGCAGATCTCCATGAGACGGCGCACAGCACCTGCACACCCGGCACAGCACCGCGCTCCCGATGGCGTGCACCAGCAGGTTGCCCCGACTGCCTCATCACCTCGACGAACCTCCCTGAAGCATGCGCACGAGAACGAAGAAATTAAACTAGCTTACAGGCTAGCCTAACGCCTGCTACTCGCCCTCTACAGCCCAGACGACAAGACAACACAACGCTCGGTGAAATTGCTGCAGATCAACGGTTAGCACGGAGGGAACAGGTGGCAACGCAGGGGAATTCCTTACTCTGCGCTTGGAGCAACGGGTTGAGATGGATTGTTTGACTTGGTGACCAGCCCGGTCGGTGGCGCAGGCAGACGAGGCTCTCCCACGGTGTGAGATCGATGCGAGCTCTGACTCTCTGACGAGTTCCAGCAGTCCTGGCGAGAAACAAGGCCCGATCTGAGCACACCTACCCGACGCACCAAGGCACTAAGAAGATGAACAGAACTAAACGCAAACAGTTTGACAGACCAACGATTCATCTAAACAAACAAGAAGATGACGAGCCTAGGATGGAAGAGGTGCTCACCGCTGGCTTGAGGATGACGAACAGGTCGACGAGGCAGGGCGATGGGGATGGAGACGATGCGGATCGGAGACGGCGCAGACAGGACGCGATCGAAGACAAGTTGGGGACTGTGCGCGGTCCGTGCGAAGATGAAGCCGGGTCGCGGTCGACGGCATCGGCTGGACGGAGGCGAGGAACGGCGACGCGGATGGGATCGGGCGCGGGACGGACAACGGCACCCGCCCGCCCGTGCTCGGCAATCCTCTGCTGCTCACTTGGGAAAGGGGAAAGAAATGGGTTGGTGGAAAAAGATAAAGGAGAGGGGGGTTTTATAAGGGGAGCACAACTTGGAATTAAGAAAGAAATCTCACCTACCGATCCGACGGTTCTCGGCTTTCGCTCTCGATTCAACGGTTGGGAAAAACAGAGCTCTGAAACAAAGTGACCCGATAGGTTTTTCAGCCCAAATCAAAAGCCCGCGAACTGAATTAATCCAGCGTCAAAATTTAAAACAAAGAATTCGAATGGGAACGAAAGGAATTTGGGAATAAATTCTTCGTTTCAAATTATTGGAAACTCGGGCTGTTACATGCATGCGTGTATCTGTATACTTCTAGTAATACTTGTAAACTGCATATATTTTATTTGGCACACTTCTGGTGTTTACATTTCTCATTTCACTGTCTATTAGGTCTCAAGGGTCACTGTTCTTTTAGGACTGGTATATTTAGACTTATCAAATGTTTAATCCTTCAAGGAAAATTCTTTCAGGGAAAATTATCTCTGTTAAAGATAAATGATTCTTCAGAAATAAAACGATGATATGAGATTTACATGTCACAATATATATTCTACAAATCCTTCTAGGATCTCTTTGTATTTGTAATATGCAAATTTAACTCTTTGCCAAATATATTATTCATATGAACATAAACTTACCCATCTCGTGTGGGGATTGATTGATTCTTTTTTCTGAACCACTGAACCATCACCTTTTACCACCTCATTGGTTACATAGTGACCCATAAATGTCAGGTTTACAACTTTCACATGGTGATTTTTAGTTCAGCCTCAATTACAACTTGTTTGACCCAATATGTGAGCTTCTAGCACTCATGCCTAACACTTGTTTCAGATTCAGTTCTCCATAAGAGAAGCTTAGAAATTTACAGAGGTGATAGTGTCGACACATTTTCTTTTCCACGCATATATTTTCAATAGTGATCTTTGTAGTTACCCGATGCAAAAATCCATAGTTGTTCTGTGTTCCAAGCACCATGATAATTGCACAATTGCTAGGACAATCCAATTCGTGAGGTACCTTCAGGGTGAAATTTCTTTAGGAATATGAGGAGTATTTCTTTATATGCTTGGACTAAGGCAATAAAATCTCTTATTTGCAGGCTTCCCCGCATATTTTGATCCAGTGCCAACTTATCATACATAGATAGGATATTAAATCCCGGTTATATACATGTCTACCTAAGGTAACAAAATAATAGTTATTCAAAATCATATTTGAGTTCTCCTCAACATGGTAGTTTTGGCAAACTTTACATCTCTAGTGTACAGAAGAATAAGCTAAACAATGGTATTTCTCCTCCCAATGATGAGATATTTAAATAGAAACATACTCAAGATCTCCAGTAAACCACTTCCAATGGTGGCTAATGTATATCGTAGTGGTAATGCATTTGGGAAAATAACACACTTCAAAAAGAGGGAGGTTTCTATTTATATGTTGGTCTCATGATTAATGGAGGGGCACAAAAAAATGTATTCTTATCTATTGGAGAATTATCCACAACTTTATGTTGAGGTCCATAACTAGTAGTAGATTACTACTACAATTTACCCATGTTTCCTCGGTCTTTAAGGCTGAACACAAAATACATGTACCAATACGACATTCATTATTGCAACAGATCCTTGTGGGATAATGCATACCAGTTTGCATGGTCATTTGTTTTATAAAACAATTAGTGGTAGAACTGTATTGCAAAAAATATGCATATGTATGAAAATAGGATATGCCGCTCGAATGACTATCACTGAGAAGTAATAACTTCTTAAGTCTCACAATCTAACTTTTTTTTAACTTATTGCTCAAAATTGACCCAATTATTTATACCATTTATAAATTGAGTTGTTAACAAAATATTATTGTGACATCTATATTCTATAAAACCTATATTTCCGCCACCCACTAAAAGGCTATCTCTTCTCTGGTTGCTCCACGTTACCTTCTTATCTGACCGTTCGATCTGCATGTAACTTTACATCTCAACCATCCTCAGTTCATCTTCCCCACCTGCGCTCCCATTTTAATATCCACGCCTCCTCTTCTTCTCTCATCCTCCCCTAAGGCCCGCCCCCTGAAGGCCAGCACCCGATGCCTCCTCCCCTTCTCCACCGTCCCTGGCCCTAGCCTGCACTCTTCCAAGCTGCCACCTCCACTCCTTCCCTTCAAGCCGCACCGCCGCGGTCGTCCTGCTGCAACATCCCTGCCGCGTCGGTTCTGCCACCCCTTCTCCGCTGTGTCAGATGGCTAGCCAATGGCAGGCGCCTCCTCTCTGTCCACTGTACCCGTTCCTAACACCCGGCGCCTCTTCCCCACCTCCCCACCCTAGCCTGCACTCCTCCCTTTCAAGGCGCGCCGCCGCGATTGACCTGCCGCATTGTCCCTGCTGCACCGACTTTGTCGCACGCCCCTTCCCCGCCGATGTAGGCATCCAGGTCGCGGAGCTTGGACAGTAATTCGTCCATGGTGGCTGGCTGATGGGGCCAGGATCTCGCTCGGGCTACTGCAGCGGAATCAGGGGGAGATTGGCCGGCTGTCCCTTCTCTCTCTCTTTCCCGTTTATTTTTCAGGGCTCCTTCGATACAATCGAAATGGCCTTTTAACTGCTCCTGTGTTTTGATGCAAGTTAGCTGATGGCGGGCAACTTAGTAATGCTTTTAGTGGCATGCGGTGCGCCTTCATGTCCTCATGTTCTTGATCTGTAAGATCCATTTTCTCCAAATCCTCATATCCAGTTCGATTGTTAAATTTAATACTGATGTTCATAACTGTGCCAAAATTGGAGGGTAATTAATAGTATTTGTCCCTATAGGTAATTATGGAAAGAATGACGGTTGGAAGGGCAGTGAATCTGACAAGGATAGATGGGTACATCATCGGATTAAATTATCAAATTTATCTGAAATTGTCATCTTTAGGGGAATTTGTCTGACATTGCCATATGTAGAGGAATTTCAGGTCCTTTTTCCTGCAAATTCTCATCAAGGTGCCGCTTTGGCTCGCTGTGACGCTCAAGAAGCATGACAAGTGCACCATACGCACCCTTGACTGTATGACTTCCAGGCAGTACTCAATTGTTCGGTGCCTAAAAATTCAACATTTTCAAAATATTAAAATTTCAAATTTCTTAAATGCATTTTCCAATTTAGAATAGAATAAAAATTTCTTTTCTAAATAAAATACTAGGATTTGCATTCATCTCATGCCATTGCATAGCATTTCATTTTTTCATCCAAATAAAAGTTGCAATGAAAATTTAAAAATTACATAAATATATGAATAAAAAGAAGTAAAGGAAATAAAGCAAAGAAATAAAAGAAGAAAAAGAGAAAACTCCTAATCCTTACCTGGGCCTCCCTCTCTCTTCCTCTCTTCC
>BCLG01001587.1:26640-39997 GCA_001602295.1 Zoysia matrella | reverse complement strand
CGACAGAGACAGAGAGAGAGAGAGAGAGGCCTGCGCGAGAGTGTGGGTGCGGTTTTACTGTGTTTCTTTCGGTCGTGGAGGAGCGAGCCTGAGAGAGAGCAGCGTGACAGAGAATCAACGGTTGGGGACGGCGGAAAATGTGTTTCTTTGAATAGATCCAACGGTGGTCGTCAGTGCTGCCGATGGATGAGGCACGGATCGCCAGCGTGGCAGGGAATCAACCGGCGGTGCGCATAAACGGCCGCTGCACAAAGGCAAATAGGGCAGCGGTTCTGTTAAAGAACCGCGTGCACTGCTAAAAGTATTACGTCAGCATTTTGAGTTGGTGGGTGCTGAAAAAAACCTTTTTTAGTAGTGTCTGGGTGTAATACGCGATGATGCATGAGACTTTCTGGTTGATAAAATGTATCGTATCACACTTTTTCTTAATGTTATTGTATATGGTGACTTGAAACTTACGTTATACATTGGATGAGATAATATTTAATTAGTTGTGTATATGAGCTTTCTATCTCTGGTTGACTGAAATAATAATAATAATGAATGGTAGAGAATGTTAAAGTCTGTGACGTTTTCTTCTGTCGCTAACTTTGGGCTTGGGTTGGGCTCAACGGGCTTGAGACTATTCTACGACGGTTAAGAAACGTCATAGATTGTGTCGATGTGTGATGTTTTAGTAGAAACGTCATAGATACTGTTTTATGACAGATTTTAAAGAATTCATGACAAAATCTTAACGTCATGGAATGAAGAATTTCTTATAGTATAAAGTTAGAAGAAAAATAAAAAAAAGAAAAAACACCTACAAGTAACAAAGGAAGACAAGAACTAACATATATCCAAGAAAGGTGTTTCCCTCCGACACGAATCCAACACACTTCGAAATTTCTTAACTTCAGAGCACACATAGTGCAAAATATGGCCAACCCAATCGTAGTTTTTGATAGCATAAACATCAGTTAAACAATTCAAATACTTGAGATTCACAAAGTTCTGACTACTTGGACACAAAACAGTAGAGAGACCAACTAGCATACTCCATTCTTTAATTGATGTCACCGTTGACTTTTAAATTCAACTTTGACCATTCGTCTTATTAAAAAATTGATAAATTTCATAATCTTGATATAATTTGATTTATCATTAGAGTTATTTGAATTAGAACTTAAAATTTTACACATTCGAGCAAATTTTTTGAATAAGACGAATGGTCAAAGTTGATTGTAAAAGTCAACGGCGACATCAATTTAAGAATGAAAGGAGTAAAAGATTGCATAAAAGACTCCTCATCATCATCCGAAAGAGCTTCAGCAATAGCTTCAGAAATCAAAACCTTGTTTCCACCAAAATATTTTCCCTTAGCATCATTTACTTTTCTAATGATATTATTGTCCTTCGTATCAAGAGTAATAGGATCAGTTACAGAAGGAATATCAATAGTATCAACAACCATCGAACGATTAAACTTGATAACTTTGTCTCTATGATGAAACTGACAAACTCCAGTAATCATATGCTCCATGATCCACTCAAGAAGAGGGTTTGGAACATAGAAAGCATTAATATCTAGAAGACTTCCAAAACCATGCTTGACAACAAAACCCTTCTGAATATCATTAAGAGATAACACAAAATCACGCATGCGCTTTGCCGAAAAGCGAGTCTTCATTCTGCAGCTAGAAACAACTACTCGAGATTTCACTATAAAACATTTAAAAAACCCCAATTAAAAAACTCCTAAAAAACTTAAGTACCAAACTTATCAAAGTTCAATACAAATACTAAAACAAAAACAACACTAACAGAAAAAACAAAAGGAATTACGACATAAAGAATAACATGCCATACATTAGACATGAATATATTAGTTATAACATAATTAACTAAGAAAAACAAGAAAAGAAACTAAACTAATAACAAAATCATTGATCCAGAAACGTAAAACAAAATAAAAAGCTAACATAACTGAAACCCATTAGTGATTACAACACAAAGATAAAAATTACAAATTATAACATTCAACTTACATGATAAATTCAAGAACAAAAAGTAAGACAATCTGAACAAAAAAGAAACAAAACTAATATGTTTTATCTCACCTATAGGAAAAATAAACTAAATACATAATCTAACTGCAAAAATTAAAATTACTAAAACTCACAAGGAACTAACATGTCACAACCATGGATAAGAAATTATCGAAAGTATCATAAATGATGTGTACATGGTTACCGATCTTTTGTTAGGTCGCGGTAACTCTCGACTTGTTGGAGATACAACATACAATCGATACGGCCTCAAATCAACACGATTCAAACCCCGTAATCACAGCACCAGTTCTCCTCTGGTTATCAACTGTGCAAACATGATTGACCTCTTCCCAATCTTCTGTTAGGTCATAGTAATTCTCGATTTGTTGGAGATGAGACACACGATCGATCCGGCCTCAAATCAACACGATTCGAATCCCGCAATCGCAGCAACACTTTTTCTCTGGTTATCAACCCTGCAAACACACGATTGAATTCACTAAGAAGGCTAATCTCAGCCTGCGAATCGAAGAACACAAGTAAGAACAAAGAAGAACGCAACTCAATTGCGAAATCTGAATTAATCTCACGAAGTTGGAATCCAACAAATCGTTAAACGGCAAAACTGTTTGATAACAGATGAAACTAAGCAAAAACCTATCTTTGATGATGGCGGCCACTGTTTATATAGAGGTCGAAACGTCCTTAAGGGCAAACCCTAATACTAACGGGCCTAAAAAAGATACACGGCTCAAAAGCCAAAAGATAGTGTCGTAGCACCAGAGCAGTTTCTGGATGTCATTTTGTTTTAACAATTTCCGCTGACTCAGAGTGAATTTGGAGGTGAGACCCATGCCGTTGGAAAGGTTATCTTCTTACCTTTCTATCCATATCTAAAACGTCCAAAATAGATCTCGTATGGGACCTGGGCGTCCGTTTTAATGCGGACTACTCTTGAAACCGGGGGCAACTCGACTTCGAGTTGGATCGAATCTCCTCTGGGGTCCCTTGCTGGTCTTGAGCATCTCCAACTCCTTCTTCATGCTTCTCTTGACCCTCTCTAATGTTCCTAGTCATGATAAAATCATTGGGCATCAATCTATTCTCAAAGAAAGGAAAACATATGTTTAGAAACGAGCTCACCTTTAATTTAACTATCGTGCATGGGTTTCGTCAATATTAGTTCGAGGAGTGGTGTGTGCATCTAAAGGAGTTATGTCCCCATCGTCCTTTCCTTCTGTTTTTGGAGTCGTCATCGACTCAAGTTCAATATTTGAACCTCGACTCCACCATGCCCCGCAACATGCATGAAAATGTGGAGGCCACGAGGTATTTGAATACAATCACTTTGTAGCTCAAAGATTCTTATAATCTCATCATTCTCCCCTTCTTGATGGCAAGCCATCCTCGGCTTGCTCCCTCGGTCAGCACGATTTTGTAAACTTGCTTCAGAAATTAACTCAATTTTGTGCTCACTCACTTGAATGGGTGAAAGTCCTGGATGTATTTCTTCGAGAATAGTATCATGATGCTTCTGAAAATGGTTAGTAATAAGAGCGGGCAAATAGCTAAAAAGATCACGACATATAAACAAAGCATCTTTGCACACTAAAGCATCACATAAATAATCTGCATGATCAACATCGTCATTATCATTCCTATGAGAAGCCATAAAGTTTGTTGTCCTAGAAAAATTAGATAAACATGATATGGCATGATTTTTATATTTCCATCATCTAGTTTGTCATTTATTTTCTGTGGCAGAACCACCCCAAAATCACAGGCGGCTTGCCGACAGGATCATATCGGGTGATATTGAACAACAATACCCAAATAGTACAACACGAGTCATAAGATAAAATAGATTTTAGGAAACCGATTTAAAGTTTTACAATAAAGTTTTAGTTGTTCTTAGGATAGATATTTAAAAACAGAGTTTTAAACAGAGTGAAAGCAAATACACCACGGCGATACACTCGACGGTTTCCTAAACTTGAGACATGTCTCGCCCTAAGACATGCATCAGTCCTCGCGGCCTGAGGTAGGTGAGGAGGGAACCCAGTCAATAGACCAGTCCGAAGGTGGTTCACCTTCCCACACCACCTTGCCGCAGCAAACACACCAACCTGCAGAAAAGTTTACACACAAAAAGAGAGAAACAACCAACTGTGAGTACTAATTACTCAGCAAGACTTACCCGTCAAAAGTGGCCATCTACAGCCGACTCCTAAACATGAGGAGGCTGACTCATAGGTGGGTTCTTTGGCCAAAAACATAGCGCTAGTAGTTCAAGAATGTAAATTTAGTTTGCACTATACACTATATCAAACATGGTTGCCAAGCAATGCATAATAAAATATCTCAAACAAATCATATTCACTTCATCATTCACATTCTTACTACGATGTGACGCAGTGAACAAGTGGTACTCGTTTCTGTGAGGGGCAACGATTATAATTGATTTACATCCAGCTGGAGAAACCCGAGTTACACGATACGTACACGCTTTCCAGAAGTCGCACGTGGCAACCTTTCACGCAACCCATAGGGCCGGGCCGATAAGCCTACGTCTCCCGAGAACATGGTCCCCATGCAATAGCTCCCATTGCCTACCCATGGCCAGCCCCAAGTCTCTCTCACCTCTAAACCAAGGAGAGGTAGGGTTCGTCCAACCACTACGGCATTGTGCTACATCGGTTTACTGGGTTTCATATATCCAGTATGTAACCGGTACTGTTCAAACTTGATCAATGGGGCCACACTCGATCGGTCCTTAACCGATACAGACAGGGCTACCGCACACAGGACTTCTCTCCTGTTGCCAACCTACACTTCCCTGTCCTGTCTCACATTCATCATGTATGTGATAAGCTAAACCAGCCTTATCCTTTTATGCCATCTTCTAATATCCATAGTAACCACCTAAAGCTCGCGAGTGGAGTTTCTCATTCACTCGACTTCTACCGTTAAATAAGACTCATAGCCTAGCTCTACATCGAGGTGCCTGTACCAAAAATACTTAACCCAGAGAAAGGATACCTAATATGCAATCTAGGTTTCCAGTCAACTCCTAAAAACTTAATGCACAGTACATTAACCATACATAGTGATAAAATGTAAAACAATTAAAATAGGGTTAATGCACCGGGGCTTGCCTTGGGTTTGTTGAGAGTTAGCACAAGCAAGAGAGCGACCAACAGCAGCGGGGTCCTTGACAGCAGCTTCCACGGGCTCGCTTTCAGCGTTGGTTCCTACATGAATGAAATGATACGCTTGAATGCATTGCAAAAGAGAGAGCAGTTTACTAACTTGCATTGAGAATAGTAAACTCATTTTAAAAATTACTAAACATGATTAAGATGGTTTCTTTAAACTACATGCAATTTATTAGAGATACACTACCATAAAACCTATTTTCTGGCCAAGACTTGAGATTTTAGCATGCATGAATAAATTATCAAAATTGAAGAATAGAAGTGCAACAAAATGCAATTGTGCTCAGGTCATGCATTATTTAAGGATGAAACTTTTTGAGTACTTGTTACATGCAATGATGCATATGCATACCAAAATTCATGATTTTTGCATGCATAGGAAAGAAGATCTGAATTTATCTTTGTTTTGATTCCTTAAATTTTCATAAATAAATTTAGCATGATTTTGAGATATTTGAATGAACCAGGCTGTAGAGTTAGTCAAGAGGGTTCCAAAAAAATTTATTTCACATTTTTTTGAATTTTCTACAATTTGTTATGCATTTTACAAGTTTACAACTTTTGCTGGAATAAGGGGCTCGGACTAGTCCGGACTAGGGCGGACTTGTCCGCTAACGGACTTGTTCGGGGTGTCGTGCGGACTCCAGAGAGCTGCAAGCTCGGCTCGATCGGACTAGTCCGGATAGGGGTGGACTAGTCCGGTCACGGACTTGTCCGGGGTCACCTCCGGACTCCAGAGAGTTGTTCCAAAGGGGGAGGTCGGACTCGTCCAGCCTAGCGGACTTGTTCGGCCTTCGGCGACCCAACCGAGGTCCGTCGAGGTGTCTCACTAAATGTGACCCACAAAACCCTCAAGAAACGAGCCTAGAAGCTTCACCTAGTATCGTAGAGAAGCAGCACCGAGGTTATTGAGGACGAGAGAGCTCCTAAGCACCAAGTCAACGGTGAGATTGGCAGACCGGCGTTGGGGAAGAAGCAAAGTGCTTGAACCTTGGTGAAGGAAATATCAAAACGACTTATCAATCTTGTGTTCCACACCATGGAGCAGTCATGTATGCAAGAAATCGAAGAATGGCTCACCGTGGAGGGAGAAATCAAGAAGAGGGCGAAGATGACGACGGTGATGCGATTTTTGCAAAATCCGCTCGATTCGCAAGGCTCACTCCATGGATGGTTCAAGGGAGCATTGGAGAGGCTAAAGGGGTGCTTGGTCGACAACTCTTAGGGCTCCAAGGGGCTGGGGCACGAAGGATGGAGGCGGAGCGAGCTCGGAGCTTGAAGGACGGCAATGGAGCTTTAGGTTGGTGGTGAGAGAGTGAGAACGAGAGAGTGACGGGGGAGTCGAGGGAAGGGCCTTCACTCGCTCCAACTCTCGCTCTAAGCCGCGGGACACGTGTCTACTTGCATGGCACGAACGAGAATCGATGCAGGGGTGCGTGGCACCTGTGGCGCGCTCCGGTGGAGAAGACACGTCCCCGAAGTTCGGACTTGTCCGGACAGGCGAACTTGTCCGGCTCACAAGATGAAATTCGAAAGAAAAATAAAAATCGACATGTAGAGAGCTCGTAATTTTTTGCTGATTTTTATGGAAGTAGAAGGGAACATAAGGAACAACTTTTGTTAAAGAGTCCAGTCCAAATGCCTTACATAATTTAAACTAAAAATTGGAGATGTTTGTCTTAAAGTTTCTGGCTGAAAATGACCAATTATTGGTGTTGTGCATCAATTTGCAAATAATTGACTGGGTCAAATGGCTCCAAATTTGGCACAAAGATAGAAAAAGATGTCCTCTATCACCCCAATGACATGCATATGGTGAATCAAAGGGAAATAGAAGATATGGAATTTCGAATACGGTTAACTGATAAGAAAGTTTTCTGAAACTGCTGAGAATCAGAGCATTCTACCATTTTCGGAGGTCTGAAAGAAATAACTCCCGAACTCCCAACAATGTGAAACTTTGCAGATCGGTAGAACAGAGATCCATGAACAACTTTTATTTTAGGACCATGCTGACATTCGAACTGGATTAGAAACTACGAGATTTGGAAGATAGGTACCCGTTAAGGATTTAGAGTCTAGATTGAAGAGCTTGACCAACCTTAGAGAAATTTGAAATTTTATTCCAAAATTTGGGTTCCTTAATTCATAGCTTCTATTTTTAAAAGATCTGAACTTTCTCCTTTTGGAAGGTTTGAATTCAAAATTTGAATTTTTAAGATTTTTGGTTGCAGGCTTGCAAGAACATGAAATGTTACATTTTCACCATGCAAGAGGATTTCAAATTTGAGCAAATATAAATTCTATGCACCATAAACACACCTCTATGATCATAGTTGCGTGTAACATAAAAATGGGTTCTAGTTAACAAAGGCAATTCAGGTTTAAAAAATATTATCCTCTCTAGAATAGTAAGGTGACAAAAAGAACCATATCCATTATAACCCACAGTGTTTAGAGAATATAGCAATTTTAGCTCATCATTGTCACATGTAATGGGAGTTAAATGTTCAATTTCAGCACTAGTGAATGAATAAAAATTAGGAGTATCGAATTTATTCACTTCTTGTTGTATAGGTAGAATAGAAATATCGGCACACACCATCCCATTATCACAAGAACTAACGAGCAAATCAAACATTGACAAAGATAAATAGATAAAAAATGATACTAGTGGTTGCTTTATAAAAGTAAGATAGAAAAGAAATTTCAGCACAACGAAAACATTGTCACCTTTTGTAGATCGATGTTCAATAAGTTTCTTCTCATTTTCAGCAATACCTTTTATCGTCTTATGATCTGTTTATCTTGGGCTATGCATGGAACATTGTGTATTACTTCTTTTATCACCATTGTATCACTTTCATCTTCTTGTTTGATCGTAGTTTCCTGCAAAATGTTAGGTGCAATAGAAGGTACACTAGAAAGCCCCTCCTCCAAAGAGTGTACATCGCAGCTAGATATAGGTTTAGAAGATGTATCAACAAAAGTTTCTCTCATTAATATTTTAGCATCACTCCATGTTCGAGAAAAATTTTTAGTCATATATAAACATTGCCACCAAGTTGAGGCACTATCAACTAATGCACTAGCAACATTCAAAAGCTTTCTCCTTTCACACATACAGCATTATCCAAATATATTATCCATCTCCTTTTGCCAAGCAATATATTTTATAGAATCTAAACCATCATATAAAAGAAGAGATGAAAAAATATAATTACTCGTGGAAGAAGATGTTGTAACAATGGTTTGAACCTCATGCATCTTTTGATCACGTGTGACATCTCTCTGAGGTGGATTATATCTCTCAAGATTTGCCAACATATTGTCCACAAACTCATTGTGTTTTTTAAATATTGCATCAATATTATCAAGGACTTTATGCAAAGTACTACTCGCATTGTATTCATCTCCTTTTTTTCTTGTCATGGTTAGAAAAATAGCATATAAATACCACAAAATATTATTTCTGCAGCTACAGTGGGATGGGTTGTGAAAATTCTGCAAAAAAAAAACGTGTTACCGAGCCTTTGCAAGGTTCTACCAAAGCAAAGCAAAGGATGGTGCAACCAGTGACAGAAAAACTAGAGAGTCGTAATTCCACAATTGCAGGGTCAATACAGTGCTAATCCGAGGTGTATATGTGGTGCTTGAAGGGCTGAAATAATGATTAGTGAAACACAATTCTATAATGATAGTAATATTGAATAAGTGTTCTAAGTATTATGTTCTAGTTGCTGGCCTAATCTTATAAAAATGCAGATGTTATAAGAATATGAACGAAAATATCAAAGAGCAGCAACAACACAAACAAGAAGGCTTCAGAAATCAGCAAACTGTTCAGCACAAGGTTAATTCTCGGCTTCTTGATCTTTAATTTTTTATTTTTCTTTTATTTTTTGGATATTTTTATCTGAACAATAAGCACAAAATATGGTATACGACCAAATTTTAGAGCAATATGATGAAAGATGTGGCCTGGAGAAAATCTCTAAATCTATTTTGAAACTTTGGAGCGTGAAAACAGAAACTTCTGTTCTGAATTTGTTACATCTAGGACCGTCAGAGGATGAAAATTTTCTGTAGATATCCAAAAAGTACTTATATGTCCAATTTGGAGTCCAAAAATAAAAGTTATGACTATTTTGATGGTAGATCTTCATATCAGATTTTTTTTGAATGACTCAAAACAGATTCGAATTTCAAATCGGGTGCGAAATTGGTAGATGATTTTGTGGCGGAAACATATGGATGGATGATGTGTATGCTATAGATCTGTTAGTGGATGGAAGAAGGGATGGTTGGTTGAGAAAAATTTTTAATGCAAGATAACAGATATAAACACGGACAACAGATTGAACGATGCAATCGATGAACGACGGAGGAAACAAGTGGATGCAAAAAGATTTCAAAATCCAGCAACCAAAACACAAACTAAGGACACAAACTCAACACTACAGACTCTGAAAAAATTTATACAAAGGCTAAACACGGCTTGGATAGGAGAACATCTAACGATCTACTATTTTTTTATGTTGCGGCTTTTTTGTAGACGATAGGATGAATGCAAATTTGACAAGGATAGATGTAAACCTGACAGTATAACTGAAGCTCTGATTAACACTTGATATGTACATGGTTCCTGATCTTCCGTCAGGTCGTGGTAACTCTCGATTTGGTGAAGATGCGACACATAATTGATCCGTCCTCAAATCAACACGATTCGAACCCCCAACCACAGCATCACTTCTCCTCTGGTTATCAACCGTGCACACGTGATTGACCTTGCCAAGAAGGGTAATCTCAGCCCGTGGATGGAAGAACACAAACAAAAACAAAAAAGAACGCAACTCAATTGCGAAATCTGAATTAAATCACGAAGTTGGAATCCAACAAATCGGCAAGCGGCAAAACTGTTTTATAATAGATTAATAACTATGCAAAACCTAACCCTAATGACGGTGGCTACTGATTATATGGAGTTTAGGACCTTAGGGGCAAATCATAAAATTAATGCGCCTTAGAAAGATACACGGTCCAAAGGCCAAAAGATAGTGTCACAGCACTAGGGCAGTTTCTGGACGTCATTTCATTTTAACAATTCTCGATGACTCAAGTCGCATTTTGAGATGAGACCAGTGCCTTTGGAAAGGTTATCTTCTTAACTATCCATCCATATATAGAATGTCCAAAACGGATCCCATATGCGGCCTGGGTGTCCGTTTTAGTGCAGATTCTCCTAGAACCCGGGGCAACTCGACTTCGAGTTGGATTGAACCTCCTCCGAGGTTGAACATTCCTTGTTGGTCTTGAGAATCTCTAAGTTTTTCTTTATGCTTTACTTGACCCTCTTTAATGTTCTTAATCATGATAAAGTCATTAGTTAGTAATCTATTCTCAAAGGAAGAAAGACATATATTTAGGAACGAGCTTACCTCTAAATTTAATTGTCGTACACTAGCTCTTGTGATCAGACCATCTATAGTAGGTGGAGGAGAGTTGCACGTATCCAATGAAGGGATGTCCTCATCATCCTCTTCTCTCTCTTGAATCGGAGTCGTCCTCGACGCAACCTCATCCTCCTAATCATGATGACGTTCAAAAACTGCCCTGGTGCTGCGACACTATCTTTTAACCTTTGGACCAAGTATCTTTCCTAGGCCCTTTAGTATTAGGGTTTGCCCCCTAAGGACGTCCGAACCTCTATATGTACAGTTGCAGAAACATTAGGGATATGTTCTGATTAGTTTTCATCAGTTATCAAACAGTTTCATCATTGGATGATTTGTTGATTTCTATCTTCGTGAGATTAATTTAGATTTCGTAATTTTGTTGCGTTCTTCTTTGTTCTTGCTTGTGTTCTTCGATTCGCAGGATGGGATTAGCCTTTTTAGCGAGGTCAATCATGTGTGCATGGTTGATAACCAGAGAAGTGATGCTGCGATTGCGGGGTTTGAATCGTGTTGATTTGAGGCTAGATCGATTGTGTCGCACATCCACTAAATCAAGCATGACCTGACGGAAGATCGAAAACCACGTACACATCAAGTGGTAATCAGAGCTTCAGGTATACCATCAGGTTCACATCTATTCTTGCCAATTTTGCATTCATCCTATCGTTCACAAAAAAGCTGCAACAAAAAAATAGTAGATCATTATGTGTTCCCCTATCCAAGCCGTGTTTAGCCTTTGCATGATTTTATTTCAAAGTCGGTAGTGATGAGTTTGTGTCCTTATTTGTGTTTTGGTTGCTGAGTTTTGTATCCAGTTGTTTTCCTTCGTCGTTCATTAGTTATCGTATTCACATCTGTTATCGTGTCACATCTAATATATTGCAAAAAAAATTTCCCCACCCATCCATCCCTTGTTTCAACCACTAACATATACCTTGCATCCAAATTACCCATCCATAAGCTTCTGCCACAAAATCAACTACAAAATTGGCTGCCAATTTGGAATCCGAATCTGTTTTCAACCTTTCAAAAAAAATCTGATACGGAGATCTATCATTAAAATAGTCATAACTTTTTTGTTTTTGGACTCCAAATTAGACATATAAGAACTTTTCAGATATCTACAGAAAATTTCTCAACCTCTGACGGCCCTAGATTCAATTATTTTAGATCAAAAGATTCAGTTTTTGCCCTCCGAATTTTTAGAATAGATTTAACAAAAATTTGAGATTTTCTCCAGGTCACATATCAAAAGATTCAGTTTTTGCCCTTCGAATTTTTAGAATAGATTTAACAAAAATTTGAAATTTTCTCCAGGTCACATATTAGATCATATTGATCTGAAATTTGGTCATGTACTATTTTTGTGCTTCTGGCTCAGAGAAATATATCAAAAAAATAAAATAAAAATAAAAAATTTGAAAGATCAAGAAGTGGGAAATTAGCCTTTGCTGATTTTTTAAGTGCTAAACAGTTTGCTGATTTCTAGAGCTTTATCATTTGTGTGGTTGCTGCCCTTTGATATCATCATTCATATTCTTGTAACATCTGTATTTTTTATAAGATTGGGCCAGCAACTAAGCAATTAGAACATAATATTTAAAAAACTTATTTAATATTTCTATCTACTATAGAATTGTATTCCACTAATCATTATTTAAACCCTCCAAGCTCCACATACCCACGTCGAATCAACACTGTATTTGACTCTGCAATTGTGGAACTATGACTCTCTGGTTTCTCCTGTCACTGGTTGCACCATCTTTTTTTGCTTTGCTTTGGTAAGAACCTTGCAAGAGCTCGGTAAGACGTTCTCTTATGCGTAATTTTGACCACTCATCCCACTTTAGCTGCAGGAATAATATTTTATGTTATCTATATGCTATTTTTCTAACCATGATAGGAAGAAAAGGAGGTGAATACAATGTGAGTGGTACTTTGCAAAGAGTCTTTGATAATATCGCTGCAACATTTAAAAACACATTGAGTTTGTGGATAATATGTTGGCAATCATTGAGAGATGTAATCCACCTCATAGAGATGTCGCATGTGATCAAAAAGTGCATGAGGTTCAGACCATTGCTACATCATCTCCTTCTACAAGTAATTATATTCTTTCATCTCTTCCTTTATATAATGGTTTAGGTTCTACTAAATATATTGCTTGAGATAGAGAGATGTATAATCTATTTAGAAAATGCCGTATGTGTGAAAGGAGAAAGCTTTTCAATGTTGCTAGTGCCTTAGTTGATAGTGCTTTAACTTGGTGGCAATGTTTATGTATAACTAAAAACTATCCTCGGACATGAAGTAATAGTAAAATTTTAATGAGAGAAACTTTTGTTGATACATCTTTTAAACCTATATCTAGTAGTGATGTACACTCTTTTGAGGAGAAGCTTTCTACTGTACCTCCTATTGCATCTAATATTTTGCAGAAAATTAAAATCAAACAAGAAGATTAAAGTGATATATACATGGAGAAAGAAGAGATATACAATGTTCCATGTATAGCCCAAGATGAGACTAATCATAACACGCTAAAAGGTATTGCTGAAAATGAGAAGAAACTTATTGAACATCTATCTACAAAAATGTGACAATATTTTTGTTGTGCTAATAGTTCTTGTCTATTATATTTTTGTGAAGCAACCGC
>BCLG01001587.1:0-26635 GCA_001602295.1 Zoysia matrella | reverse complement strand
TCTACCTATGCAACAAGAAGTGAATCAATTCAATACTTCTAATTTTTATCCATTCACTAGTGCTGAAATTAAATATTTCACACCCATTATATGTGAAAATGATGAGCTGAAATTGCTGTCTTCTTCAAACATTGTGAGTTATATTGAATATGATTCTTTTTATGACCTTGCTACAGTGGAGAGGATGATATTTTCGAAACCTGAATTGTCTTTGTTAACTAGAACCAATTTTTATGTTATAGGCAATTATGATTCTAGAGATGTCTTTATGGTGCAAAGAGTTTATATTTGTTCGAATTCGACAACTTCTTATGTTGTGCGATTAGATGACAAACTAGAGGATTAGAATAGCAACTACAATGTCATGTCATGTGTTGGTGGGATAAAATATATTTTACCTTCTAGTGAGATTGATAATAATGTTTCGTATAACATGAATTGCATGGGGAAGAAATTATTCCAAAAAATTACTTATGTTGATATTTATGATTGTATGCAAAGATGCATTGTTTTTATGTCATGATCTTTCTAGCTATTTGCCTTCTCTTATTACTAATGATTTGTAGAAGTATCATGATATTATTCCCGAAGAAATACCTCCAAGACTTCCTCCCATTCGAGGGAGTGAGCACAAAATAGATTTGATTTTTGAAACAATTGTAACGAATTATGCTACCCAAGCAAGCAAGGCAAGGACGACTTGCCATCAATAAAGGGAGAATGATGAGATTATGAGCATCTTTCAGCGACTCCACCTTTTCATGCATGTTGCAGGGCATGGTGGAGTCAAGGTCCCGACAATGAACTTAAGTCGAGGATGACTTCAAAACGAGAAGGGGAGGATGATGAGGACATCACTCCTTTAGATACACACACCACTCCTCGAATTAGTATTGACAGAACTTGTGCACGACAATTGAATTTAAAGGTGAGCTCGTTTCTAAACACATGTTTTCCTTCCTTTGAGAATAGATTACTACCTCATGATTTTATCATGATTAGAAACATTGTAGAGGGTGAAGGGAAGCATGAAAAAGGACTTGAAGATGCTCAAGACCAGCAAAGCACGTTGAACCCCGGAGGAGATTCAATCCAACTCAGAGTCGAGTTGCTGATGTGGACATCATACCTTCTGATGAGGACTTCAATGGAAATATTCACACACGATGGATTTGGACTGCAGAAAAGTATAAACTTGCAATAGAAGACACGACTTCATATGGAATCTAATTTAGGTGTTTAAGTATATTCTAGAAAGCTCATGAAGTCTACTTTCGAATGGATCTAGCCTCACATTCATACCATATCTGAGTTAGTGCGAATCGTCATTTTTGTACAGAAGGTGCTGCGTCAACTCAACTTGGGCCGTTGGCCCATGTATCAAGTTGAGCCCATTAGAGGTGCCTCTTAGGGTTTGAGGATGACCCCAGAACCCCTTGGTCGTCCTCCACCCTATTTAAAGGTTCCAACAGTCACCAGGAGCACTTGGGTTTTCTTTTATTGTAGTTCAGATCTTATGCAAACTTTCTGATCTTCAGTTGTGTCCCGCGACCACCTGTTAGACAGCTTTTGAAAACCCTACATTTAAAAGATTTCAGTTTTCTATGTTGTTCTTGCTTGTTCTTATATTGCTTGCAGAAACTGATCTTCGTGATCAGGTTGATCTTGCGGTTCTGATGAGGTCAATAACCATTCGGAGTTGGTTCTGCGATTTCTAAGGCACACGCGACCTGTTCGTTTGTAGTCGGATCGTGAGGGTCGACTCCAACAAATCGATAGTTATCACCTCACTGAAAGATCGGGCACTCAACTTCTATCAAGTGGTGTCAGCTTCCAGTTACTCGGTGAGATCTACCCCTCTTTTTTTTGTAGTTTTATTCATATTCCCACTGTCCAAATAAAAGCCCAACAAAAAAATATTGAATCATTTCCGCTGTCCTAGACCTTTGAGCCTGTGCATCATTCATTTCAATAATTTGCGTTGTTGAATTCGTGGTTGCATCATCGTGTCATGTTGCTGGTCTTAGCGTTTAATCCATTAGAGTTTTGAGTTTTTATCACGTCCTTCGCTCATATCTACAATTGAAGGAAGAATCAATCTAGATCTGAGTTTGTTGAAAATAACAGATTCGGGTAACAGATTTTGTTACAGAAGAAAATGACCATATCTCCGTGATCTGTTGCTTGTTTGGAACGTTTTTGTACAATCTGAAAAGTTCTCCTCGTTATCTTTCCATCGGATCCACACTTGCCATAAAATTCCAACCGAGCGGGTCGCAATCACAAAAGAGATCTGAGGTCTGCTGTCTGCCCTTTTTATCTTTGTTTTCTTTCCTTCCCAAAAGAAAAGCAGAAAGAGAGAAAGAGAAAGGAAAAGAAGTCGCAGAAAAAGAAAGTCAAATAATCAAAAAAACAGTGCTGAGAGTTGTAGTTGCTGCTGTCCTAAGCGTTTTGCATCATTTGTGTGACTACCTTTGTCGGGATAGTATACCCCGGGTACTTACGGACCCGGCCTCTACACGAAAGCCCATCTGTAAACTACGGCCCACAGTTCGTCAACAACCCACGAAGAACCACATCCCGCCAGGAACGTCCCGACCCTAGGGGTCGGATCTGTGCAAGTGTCCAAGTCCGACCGACAGAAAGCTAGAGCTACACAACAACGAGATTCAGCACATCAACAGCAAGAAGCCAACGCTCTGGCCCGACCCCAGGGGGTCGGACAACGCCTTAACAACCAACCACTGAAGACTGCAGAGATTTCTGACAACGTACAGCAGGAGTTAAAGCAACATTGCCGAGAGGTAAAGCATTTCAGAAGTCGGTAAAGCAGCCAGACGATCGGCAAAGCAAGACAAAAAAGTGTCCTTTGTCCCCCGCGACTGAACAAAGGACGTACGAAGGCTACCTGCCAACTGCACTGGCACCAACGGGCGCCAGGTGACCAACTCAGACGACGACCAAGGCCCCACCGGCGGAGAGCCAGTAGGTTCCATAGCCACCAAGTTGGTGCTTCCGGTCCGACCCCTATAAAAGGGGTACCGTGGGGCGTTACATGCAAGGAGAAATCGAGTGAAGTTAGCTACCCCGTTGTAACCACGTCCACCCACACGAGCTAGGGTTCTTGGATCGAGCCAAGACCCTTTCGATTACACTCGTGTTCTTGAGTTCATATGATTTGATCTCTTTTTCACCCCTGGACGTAGGGTATTACGCCTCTTGGCGGCCCGAACCAGGTTAACTTTTGAGTCTCTGCCGTAGACTAGGTCATTCGAATACTAAGAGCACACGAATACTCCCTCCGATTACGTAAATTTTACTATGCCGTGGTCAGAACACCGACAGTTGGCACGTCAGGAAGGGGGTTTTTTTTGTGCATTTTCGCTTCGCTTTTCGATGGCTTTAGTTTTCGCTTTGGTGGGGGAGTCCTCAATCTTTCGCCTGTTTTTTGGGGGTTTTGCGGTTGCCGTCGCTCGTAATGGTCGATCGTGGAGCATCCCCACCTTCGCTGTTGGCCAGGCCTTCTGCTTCGGAAGCCTGAATTTCATTGCCGACAACGGCGGTGAGCTTCACCTTCAGACCGCGCTCAAGCGGCGTTCACCTCGGCGTCGTTCGCCTCGCCGTCGTTCACCTCGTTGCCTGCCTCGCGATGTGTTAAGCCATCACCCCTCCCGTGAGTGCTTCACGCTCCTGCCTAACAAGGCCGCGGAGGTCGATACCCTCGGCAAGGCTCTTGACAATGATTCTTCTTCACACCGTCACGCTCTCTCTGTCGTCGAAGACGCTCTCCGATGCAAGATCGCGGCCGAACGTGATGGACAGGGCAAGGGTGCCGCAGCGACGAGTGGTGGCGCACGAGCCCGGGCCCGGTCCACTTATCAGCAGATAATGGATAGCGGCATGCCCGCCTTTGACACACCGCACAAGAATCTGGCGGCGGTGGCTTACGTCCTCCATGAGTCCGCCACGTCAGACAACCCTATGCTCAAGGAAACCTACGATCGTCTGCGTGTCTACCTCGACGGCGCGCTTCAACAACCTGACCCCTCTCTTCGTCAGCACTCCGAGGCGCACAGCTCTCACCGGCCGAGCGCTGACCGTCAGAGTCCGGCCCGCGACAGTCGCCGCGGTCGGATCGAGGCGCGCGATCCTTACCCTCCAGCTGGCAACGTTCGCCAGCGCCTCGGGGAGCACCGTGATGTTCGTCACACGATCGACGCGTGGAAGCAAGCCAGGAGCGGTCGCTACGCCGAGTCCAGGCAGGAGCGGTCTCCCGACCACCGCCACCGTCGGCGCAGCTATGATCACGTCCAGAGCCTCAGCCCTGATGAGGTCGGGCCCGAGCGTTCGGGTCCCACATCCGGAGAGCACCTTTTCCTCAGAGGTTTCGCGCTCCGACCAACATCGTTCGATACACTGGTGATAGCAACCCTGCCCACTGGCTCGAAGATTATCGTCTTGCATGCAGAGCCAGTGGCGTCGACGACCTATTCGTCATCCAGTACTTGCCACTCTTCCTATCCGATTCGACCAGAGGGTAGCTCGAGCATCTTTCGAGGGACAGCATCCACGACTAGTCCGACCTTCGTCACGCCTTCGTCGGCAACTTCTAGGGGACCTACACCGCCTGGGTAACTCGTGAGATCTGAAGAACTGCAAGCAGAACCCCGGTGAATCGGTTCGTGACTACATCCAGCGCTTCTCGTGCAAACGAAACAAGCTGCCCGACGTAAGCGAGGCCGACGTTATCAACGCCTTCACCTGCGGCATGACATCCAAGCCACTCGTCCACAAGTTAGGGTGTAAAAACCCTCGAACGGCGCACGCCCTTCTTGACATTGCCACCACCTTCGCCATGGGGGAGGAGGCTGTCCAAGTCAACTTCGACCGGGATCGAACCAAGGGCAAGGAGAAGTCCAAGGCCGACCACAAGAACGGCAACCATAAAGAAGGCCGGAACCGGGGCGGCTCGAGCAGCAAGAAGCAGAAGAACCGCCGACACGACGAAGAGTTCGTGGGCATCACCGAGCGGCCGCCCTGATCCCCAGCGACGAAGCCGGTCGACCACAACAACCACTTTCAAAAGATGCTCGACAAAATATACACCAACCACGCGACCCCAGTCAAGCACACCTTGCGGGATTGCCATCTCATGCGAGCCTTCTACGGGGCCACTTTTGACCCGACTCCCATCAGCCTCAAAATCCCGTCCCTCCTGCAAAGGAGGCCGAGGGTAACGCCGACAACGCCTTTCTCCAGCTAGAGACTGCCTGATGATCTTCGACGGGCCGGTGGCTTACGAGTCACGCCGCCATCAGAAGCAGACGTGGCGGGAGTTCAATCTCACCGACCCCACTGTTCCCACTTACCTCAAGTGGTCGGAGGCCACGATCACCTTCCACAGATCCAATAACCCCGACTTCGTCTCTCAGCCGAGGCGCTTGCCCCTGGTGCTCGATCCGATAATCGGCACCACGCATCTGACCAAGGTCTTCATGGACGGGGGCAGCGCCCTCAACATCCTCTACATTGACACCTTCAAGGCCATGAAGCTCTCGAAGTCTGATCTCCATCTGAGTAATGTTCCATTCCATGGCGTCATCCTCAGGGGTAGCGCAGAGCCCCTGGGTCGGATCACGTTGCCGGTCACTTTCAGCGACCGCGACAACTTCAGGACGGAGAAGCTCACTTTCGAAGTGGTTGACTTCTTCGGCGTCTACCACGCCATCCTCGACCGATCCGCGGCCGTCCCCAGCTACATCTACCTCAAGCTCAAGATGCCGAGGCCCAAAGGCGTCATCACCGTGATGTCCTGCTTCACGCATGCTCTCGTCTGCGAGCAGGAAAGCTACGAGCTGGCCGTCGCCCTCGCAGGGTCGGCTCAACTGGAAGAGATCCGCAAGTCCCAGGTACTGACTGTGACCCTTGACTCCAAGCCTTTAACCTCTATGTCCTTCGAGCCGGCCGACCACTCCAAGGAGATTCTCCTCGACAGCACTGACCCGACCAAGAAGGCCAGCATCAGGATAGCGCTTTCCAGCGAATAGGAAAGCGCGCTCGTCGACTTCCTTGTTCGAAACCGGAATGTCTTCGCCTGGGCACCGTCTAATATGCCAGGCATCTCGAAGGAGGTCGTCGAGCACTCTCTGAACATCATTCTCGGCTCCCGACCGGTGAAGCAACGACTCCAACGCTTCGATGATGAGAAGCGCCACGCCATTGAGAAAGAGATCGCCAAGCTGTTTGATGCTAAGTTCATCAAAGAGATCTACCACCCAGAGTGACTGGCCAACTGTGTAATGGTTAAAAAGAAGAATGGAAAATAGAGGATGTACGTTGACTACACGAGTCTCAACAAAGCATGCCCAAAGGATCTGTTTCCTCTGCCACGCATAGATCAGGTGGTCGATTTCACCGTCGGCTACGAAACCCTTAGCTTCCTTGATGCGTACTTTGAGTACTATCAAATATCCAAGAGCGGCTCCGACCAGTCGGCTACATATTTCATTACGTCCTTCGGCTTGTTCTGCTACGTCACCATGCCCTTTGGCCTCAAGAATGCCGGCGCCATGTATCAGCACTGCATACAGAAGTGCTTCCACGACCAACTGGGTCAGAACCTGGAGGTCTACGTCGACGACATCGTCATCAAGACTCGGCAAGCGGCCAACCTCATTGAAGATCTGGAGGAAACCTTCGCCAACCTCCGAAAGTTCCGCATCAAGCTCAACCCCGAGAAGTGCATCTTTGACGTCCCCACCGGCAAGCTCCTTGGGTTTGTCAACTTCGAGCGCGGTATCAAAGCCAATCCCGAGAAGATCGTCGCCATCCACAACCTCGGGCCCATCAACAACGTCAAAGGTGCTTAGAAGCTCACTGGGTGCCGGGCGGCGCTCAGCCGTTTCATCTTCCGACTGAGTGAGAAGGCCATGTCTTTTTATCGACTCCTTCGAAAGTCCAACCGTTTCACCTGGACCGCCGTGGCCCAGGAAGCCTTTGAGCAATAGAAGACTATGATGTCTTCCCCGCCGGTCTTAATCTCGCCAACGCCTGGTGAGCCACTGCTCCTCTACATTTTCGCAACCGCCAAGGTTGTCGGCACTCTCCTCGTCGTCGAGCGATCGGATGAGGGTTGGGCCGTGAAGGTCTAGCGGCTCGTCTACTTCATCAGCAAGGTGCTCGCCGACGCCAAGACCCGGTATACCCAAGTGGAGAAGCTGCTCTATGCGATCCTCATCACCGGCCACAGGCTTCGCCACTACTTCGACAGCCACTCTATCCGAGTGGTGACGAGCTTCCCTCTCGGGAAGATCATCAACGGCAAAGACGTGGTTGGCCGCATCACCACGTCGGCTATGAAACTTATGGGCCACGACATCACCTATGTGCCTTGGCAAGCCATCAAGTCTCAGACCCATACTGACTTCATCGCCGAGTGGCTCGAGGCACAAGAACCATCAGATCCCGCTGACCTCTAGCACTGGACTATGTTCTTCGACGGCTCTTGCCGGCTGAAGGGCTCGAGTGCTGGCGTCGTTCTCGTCTCTCCCAAGGGAGACAAGTTTCGATACGTATTACAGAACCACTTCTCTGCCTCCAACAATGCTACAGAGTATGAGGCATTGCTGCATGGCCTCCGAATGGCCATCACCCTCGGCGTTCGACGGCTCTACGTCAAGGGCGACTCCGAGCTCGTCGTCAACCAAGTCATGAAGATCTCGAGCTGCCGAGACCTCAAGATGGAGGCTTATTGCTAGGAAGTTCGCAAGCTCGAAGACAAGTTTGACGGGCTCGAGCTCCACCATGTTCTACGCCGTGACAACGAAGCGGCCGACACCCTCGCTCGGATGGCCTCGGGGCGGGATCCGGTCCCCGACGACGTCTTCCTCGAAGTCCTCTCCAAGCCAACGATCAAACTCAAAGATGATGCCGCCGACCCCTAGGTCGAGGCGGTAGTAGGCAAGCAGACCTTGACCCCAAGGGCAGAAATTATGGCCATCGTCCTCGATTGGTCACAGGACATCTACGCTTTCCTGTAGAACGGTACGCTTCCAGCCGACATCAACGAGGCCCGACGGATCTCGCGGTGAGAAAGGCCTACGTCATCATCGATGATGAACTTTACAACCGAAGTCCCAATGGCGTTATCCAGCGCTGCATCCCTCGGTCGGAGGGTCTCTATCTCCTCGACGACATCCACTCAGGGATTTGCGGTCACCACACCGCTCCAAGGACCTTGGTCGGGAAAATTTTCTACCAAGGGTTTTATTGGCCCACGGCGGTCTTCGACATCGAGAAACTCGTTCGCTCTTGCAGAGGTTGTCAGTTGTACGCCTGACAGACTCATCTGCCAGCCCAGGAGCTCCAAACGATTCCGATCACATGGCCCTTCGCGGTCTGGGGACTCGACGTTCTCGGGCCTTTCCGACCAACACCTGGGGGCTTCACCCACCTCTTCCTCGCCGTCGACAAGTTCACCAAGTGGATTGAGGCGAAGCCGACCCCCTGCATCGGCTCCACCTGAGCTGTCGAGTTCATCCATGACATCATTTGCCACTTTGGGTTGCCACACTCCATCATCACCGACAACGGCATGTAGTTTATCGGTCACATCTTCCGAGAATTTTGCGAGGAGTACCACGTTCGGCTCGACTTCGCCTTCGTCGCCCAAACAAGGACCAACGGTCAGGTCGAGCGTGCCAGTGTGATGGTGCTGCAAAGATTAAAGCCTTGAATCTTCGACTCCGTCAGGCAAGCGGCCGGGCGGTGGGTCAAGGAACTCCCTTCCGTGTTGTGGAGCTTACGAATGATCCCCAACAGAACCACGGGGTCACCCCCTTCTTCATGACCTTCGGAGCGAAAGCTGTGCTGCCGACCGACCTCGACTACGACTCCCCGAGGGTTCGAGCCTACGACGAAGAAAGGGCGGAAGCGATGCGGCAGGATGCCTTGGACCAGCTGGACGAAGCGCGCGACATCGCCATTCTACGATTGGCTAAGTATCAGCAAGAATCTACGACGACTACACGCTCGGCGTGTCAAGGGTCGGGCCTTCAACGTCGGCGATCTTGTACTCAAAAGAGTGCAAAACAAGACCGACCACCACGAGCTATCACCTCCATGGGAGGGGGTCCTTATGTAATCAAGCGGGTCTTAAGGCCCGGCGCGTACAAGCTAGCAACCGAGGGCGGCAGGGAGCTAGCCCATGTCTGAAACATCGAGAACTTGCTTCGTTTCTACGCATAATAAAATCTATTTTCTATGCAATTTCTTGTCGACTCGTCTACCTTTCATTGAAGCACAGTCGACTCGTCTACCTTTCACTACCCGGGGGCTAGTCATAGAGTCCTCACTTGAGGGTCAGAACGATCGACCCCTTCGCTTTCGACATTTGAGGCCTCGAGTCTCGATCTAAGGCTCCGTGCCTTAGCCTCAACAAGGCTCTGCGCCTCGTTCCTACGATCTAAGGCTCCGTGCCTTAGCCTCAACAAGGCTCCGCGCCTCGTTCCTACGCTCTAAAGGCTCCATGCCTTAGTCTCGCGAAAGGCTCCGTGCCTCCCTCCATTTCCTAGGGGGCCCGAAGCCCCTAAGTTTCGCGGGTGACCCTCAAACATGCCAAGTTACGAAAGCGCTTTCGTTTAAGTTTTCCTCGAGGCTAACGATCCGACCCGGCGTTGGAGATGCTCTACGGCTATATCGAGCCCGACGCTCGACCCTACGAGCTATATTCGACCCAGTCGTTCGATCAACGCCCAACGAAACTCGAGAAACGTTAACTGCGAAAAACTGAAACACAGAAGAGGGTCGGAAACTCGTGTGTTCACACATCGTCCAGAGGTGTTCATCATACAATCGAATACAAAATGCTGCTACTTCCTACAAATAACTAAGGGCGTCGCTGCTACACGTGGGGGAGGTGGCCGAACCGCTCCCGAAGAAGTTTCGGTCCGTTGAAGTCGGCGACGACCGCCCGTGCCGACGGTTGCATCTCGGCCTCGAGCGACGTCATCTCCTCTTCCGTCAACCCGGAAGCGAACCCCTCGACGATTCGACCGAAGTCTGCGCCCGGGTAGTGGGAGCGGATCAGTGCCAGGGTCAGCGAGGCCCCATCCTCCAACGCCCTCATCACCTCGACGGCGATGATGCCCGAGAGCTGCTGCAACATGTGTGTCACGAACTCCGTCGAGAAGGAGCTCTCATGCACGCTGGCAAGATCCGATGCAACAGACGTCAACCCGTGGACCTCAACGGTCGGAGCTCATAGACCAGAGCTGCAGCAAACACACTGTCAAACGGCCGACCCCTATGGCCAATCAATAAACAAATGGTACGACACTTACAATCCCACTTCTTCGCCACAGCTTCGACAAGGCCCTTAGCCTCGCTCAGCTCCGCCTGAACGTCAGAGGCGACTTGCTGCGTCTCCCGTAGCTCCTCCGACAACCGCTCAACCTCGGCCTCCGCAACGGCCCGCTCCAAGTCAAGCCGGTCCCGCTGCTCAAAGGCTCGCTGACACTCTTTCAAGGCCCTCTTGGTGGAGGACTCGGCACTTTGGCGGGCCCCATCGGCGTGGGCCAAGAGATCCTTGAGACGTCGCACCTCCGCGTCGTGTTGGTCAGTTTGCCTCCGGAGCTGTGTAAAAAGACCAAATCTTCAGTCGGGACCTGACCCCGGCCTTTAATACGGTAAAGCTTAAAATCTGTTTAACTAACTTACTTGCGATCATCTCCTGCGCCGAGGAGAGGTCGGAGGAGAGCCTCCGGTTTTCTGACCGCACCGACACAGCGTCCATAAGCTCCTGGTTAGCCTCGTCGAGCGAGATGCGGCTTTCTTCCTGGGCGGCATTGAGCTGGTGGTGCAGCTGGATCGCGGAGTCTCTCGAAGCATCCCAACCGGCCCGGGTCCTCTCCAGCTTCGCCTGAAGGGCGTCGACCTCAGCTTGCAGAGCATTGCCTCGGGGAGGTTGACCCACGGCCACAGCCAGATTCGCCTGCAAACGACAACGTTCAAACACCGCAACGAACAGGTTCAGCTAAAAACCTTAAAATGCTCAAACTTACCCGACATTCCATCAGGTATGGATCGCCGAAGAGGGCTTGGCACTCGTCCGTTATGCCAAGTAGACGACGAAGGCCGGAAGCCATCGCTAGGTTGAAGCAAGGGACCCCGGCCATCCCGTCGTCGTAGAAGTTGTACGCTTCAGCCAGGGTCGTCGTAGAAGATGGAGGACGAAGAATCGGGCGCCCCCGTGGCAGCGGATGGCATCGTCTGCGCCATGGCTGGCTCGGCCCCACCTCCCTCCTCCGCCTCTACGGTGACTCCACTTGAACCGGCCGGAGCCGCGCTCGTCGACGGCTCGCCAACCTCCTTCACGGTAGTCCCTTGGAAACCTCGGACGGATCTGCCGGGAGGACTTTCGGCTGCTTCTCGACGGCTATCTCACTCAGTTCCCGCGCGCTCTCATGGTCGACGGGCGAGATTTCACCAGCCGGTTCTTCGTGGGCCGAGGGCAAGGGAGACCCCCTCGGACCTTCGGCCTCCGTCATTTCCACCTCCCCTTCGACGTCAGGAGCTGGAGAGGAGCCTTACCTCTCCTTCGTGGTGACAGCACCTTCTTGGAGCCCAGGGGCCGCCTCCTCTAGGACCTCGGCGGCTACCTCCTCTCGGGCTTTGGTGACCGCTTCTTCCTAGGCCGGTGGGGGGGGCTGCAACAGTGCACCGTCGACCACCTGGGTCGGTGGGTTCTGGGCTTCAAACGGCTGGGGCGGCGTCGCTGCACGTGCTAGTGTCAGCGTGGGCTTCACTGCCAGCGCCCTCAGACGCCGACATCGAAACGACCGTAGCCGGACGCATTGCGGCGATCGACGACGTAGGCCTGCATACCATCAAACAGGTTAGAAACAAACTAACCCAAATGAAAATCTCATCTAAACTAAAGATGCAGGAACTTACACCCTCGACTGGCGCGTCAAGATCCTCCTGATCCGAGGGAGAGCTGGTTGGCCCGCGCCAGGGGGCTGAGCCTCCCCGGTTTCTGCCACATGGACCGTGGCGGCCGTTGCCGCAGTCCCAGAGTCGACCTCCGCGCTCGCTGACCCTTCGGTTCTTGTCCTCTTTGGCAAAGGCGGTATCACATCCTCAGACGATGCCGACCCTCCGACGTCAACCAGAACCACCGCCTACGGCGCAGCAGTCCCAATGCTCGGGGTCGAAGCCCTCGACCTCGCACTTGTGCTTGAAGGGACCCCAACCAATGGAGCACTAACCGACCTCTGAGCTGGTCGCGCAGTCGGCGTAGGAACAGTCGGACTGCCGGCAGGGAACGACCTCGAGCTAGCGCGACGCTATCTCTTAACGGCCTTCTTTTTGGCCAGGTACATGCCTGCCGCGCTTGTCCCGACAACATCCCTCGACTCGGGCGTGGCCCCCTACAGGACCTACAATGGTGACATCGGCTAAGTTCGACTGCTATCCACGACCCAACCCGAGCTACTCTACGAACTCGAACAACACAAGCAAAAAGAAGCCAACTCACCAGGGTCGGGTGATCCTTGTCAAGGGGTTGCGGTCCCTTGAATATCTCGTCAGTGACGTCCCCCTTCAGCAGCCTGCTGACCCGTTGGGCTCCCTCCCGATCTCTCAGCTCGACCCCGACCACCTCCCGGGCAGTGGGGAAGGCTCAGAGGCACAGCGGCTGGACCCGACGCCGCAAGAAGGTAGCAATAACAGCGACGCCGCTCAGTCCTTCATCCCTCAACCGTCGGATCATCTGCAGCAACGGCCTCAGCACATCCTTCTCTTCGACCGTCGCCTTCGCTTTCCACATATCAGACGCCTCGACCGATGCGTTGTGAAAGGCCGGGAGGTCGAGGGTGGCGTTCTTGATGTAGAACCACCCGTCGTGCCATCCCTTCAATGATTTCTTCTGCGACACCTTGATGTACTCCTTCGCCTCGGTGCTCCAAAGCACGACCGCAGCGTTGCCGACCTGCCTAGCCGCACCGGGTGCCTCTAGCAACTGGCTGGCCTGGAAGAAGTACCGCCATAGCCGCAGGCCCGGCTCCACTCCCAAATACGCTTCGCAGAACGTAACAAAGATGGCGATCTGGAGAATGCCGTTGGTGTTGAGGTGGTGGAGGCACACGTCATAGTGAAGCAACAGCGTGTGAAAGAAGAAGCAGCCCAGGAGCGCCAGCCCGCGCTCGTGGAAGGAGAGGAAGCTCACGATCTTCCCCTTCGGCGACGCCGGCACCTCCTGGTGCTCTGCGGCCTCCCACTCACCGTCTTCCTCTTGTGCGGCGCTGTGGAAGGATTCGAGCACTTCCTCCGAGACGGCAGAGGGCTTCCACGCGCCTTCCATCACAGCGGCGACGAAAGCAACGACGAAGAAGGCGAAGACGGGGACAGGCGCAGTGGCCGCCGGAATGGACGCAACGAAGACGAAGAAGATGAAGGCAACGAGCTCTGAAAGGAGAGTTGGCGCAAGGAAGCTCGAGGACGAAGACAACGAGAGGCCAGTGAATTTCAAAATCACCACGCCCCCTATTTAAAGACTACCAGGGAGAGGGGTGAACGTTACTCACCCTCACTAACCAAGACGCGACGGTGCAGTAACTGCACCATCGTGGGCGCGTTTCACAACAAACACCTGCCGCGTCGGCACCCCGCTCATTGACAGGTGGGGTCGAACGCCGCCTCACCACCTTCGCCACGATGGAGGTGACATGAGCCAGTCTGACATGCCAGCCAATGGCTGACTGGCACCAGTGGATGGGACACAACCACTCAAAGTGCCGCGCCCCCACCGCTGTCCGATCGACGTCATCCAACCGACCGGATCAACTGGCGATTGCAATTCCCAGATGCCATATCCACTGTCCGCGTGGAGGCAGTGGGATCGTGCGACCGTCGAAACCGTTACCGACGTTCGTTACTAACGCTGTGAGTCATCTCACGGATTGGGAAAAACGAGAGCTTGGGCGATAAACCGACCGGCCCAGTACTTGCTCAGGGCGCGGATCATGGAAAACGACTGGATCGCCTAGTCTGACTTAAGCGCGATGCCGATCATGAGACGCGACCGGTCCGACCGGTCCAATCTAGATATCTATCCCAACACTCAGCTGATAACGAAAATCAGCCTCAAACCGACCTCAGGGGTCGAGAACTATCAAAGGCTAAGTCCACGACCGACCCTTCGGATCGCTCGGGGGCTCGGGGCTACGCGCTACGAGCGCGCGTGCCCCCGTAGGACCGACCATCAACGAACGAGGTCGGACACGAAGACTAAGCCCACGACCGACCCTTCGCATCCCTCGGGAGCTCGGGGGCTACTCTCTACGGGCGCGCTCGCGTGCCCCTGTAGGATCGACCATCAGCGAACGATGTCAAAGATGAAGACTTAGCGCACGACTGACCCTTCGGGGGCTCGGAGGCTACGCCCTACGGGCGCGTTCGCGCGCCCCCGTAGGATCAGAAACAAATTTCAGCAAGGATCAGCCCAGCGCTGCCTCAACGAAGATTGCAAACGGCGCAGGGCTCGAGGGCTACTGTCGGGATAGTATACCGGGTACTTACGGAATCGGCCTCTACACGAAAGCCCATCTATAAACTACGGCCCACAGTCCGTCTACAGCCCACGAAGAACCACATCTCGCCCGGAACATCCCGACCTCAGGGGTCGGATCTGCGCAAGCGTCCAAGTCCGACCGATGGAAGGTTGGAGCTACACAACAATGAGATTCAGCCCGCCAACAGCAAGAAGCGAACGCTCTGGCCCGACCCCAGGGGGTCGGGCAACGCCTTAACAACCAACCACTGACGACCGTAGAGATTCCTGACAATGTACAGCAGGAGGTAAAGCAACCTTACCGAGAGATAAAGCATTTCAGAAGTCGGTAAAGTAGCCAGACGACCGGCAAAGCAAGACAAAAAAGTGTCCTTTGTCCCCTGCGACTGAGCAAAGGACGTACGAAGACCATTGGCCAATTGCACTGGGGCCAGCAGGCGCCAAGCGACCAACTCAGGCGACGACCAAGGCCCCACCTAACGGAGGGCCAACAGGTTTCATAGCCGCCAAGTTGGTGCTCCCGGTCCGACCCCTATAAAAGGGGTATCGTGGGGCATTACACGCAAGGAGAAATCGAGTGAAGTTAGCCACCCCATTGTAACCACGTCCACCCACGCAAGCTAGGGTTCTTGGATTGAGCCAAGATCCTTCCGCATTGTACTCGTGTTCTTGAGTTCATACAATTTGATCTCTTTCTCACCCTGGACGTTGGGTATTACGCCTCTTGGCGGCCCAAACTAGGTTAACCTTTGAGTCTCTTTCGTAGACTAGGCCATTCGAATACGAAGAGCGCACGAATACTCCATCTGATTACGTAAATTTTACAATGCTGGTGGTCAGAACACCAACAATCTTTGTGTCTAGGCTCACGACTCTAGCAGGGTTTAGCCTAGAACCATTGTTGAGTACTTATTTAACTTTGCATTTGCTGATTTGATTGAGCTAATTCTTGCTACAAAGTGAAACTATTCTAGCTCCACAGATTTTTACAGCAGACAAAGTTTATGTCCTTGGCAGTCGCTCCACTAATCTTCACTGGTTGACATTGCAAATCACCCCTGCTGGTTTGGTAAGAACATGTAAGAACTTGGTTGAGCAGGCTTTAGGGAAACCGAGATCGATACAACCTAGCTCGTTGTCAATTTGTTTTACTGTTTGCTGATCATGATAGACACAATAAAGATAAAGGGAGCTGGTGGTTTACACCTCTACCAAGATATGCTGATGCTTCAACCTGAGGTAAATAATGATATTTTGCAAGTCATCAGTTAGTCAATACCTTCTTTTGCTGGGAAATTTGATCCTCATCCGTACATTGATTAGGAGCTGAATGTAGAAAATTTTTTTGATGAACATGACTTGTTTGAAAAAGAGAATATTTACATTGCCTCAAGTGTTTTCACTGAAAGTGCATTGCTTGAATGGAAATATATTTGTAGGCACAATAAAGTTTCAGAATCTTAGAAAGACTTCAAATGTCATTTTAGAGATGCTTTTATTCCTGCATTTTATGCTGATCATTTACGTGCCAAATTAGACAACTTGAAGCATGATAGTATAACTATTAAAAAATACTTTTATTACTTTAAGGTTTGTGTCATGTTTAGTCGCTTAGATGAATGCCGGGAAGATATAACGAGTAGGTTTATGAATGGTCTTAATTCTAAAATTCAAATTTTGCTCATCTCTAAAACTTACTACTCAATCTCGCACTTGTATTTGATTGCTTGTTGTGCTGAAAATCAACTTTTATCATCTAAAGATACAAGCATGAACAATCACCATCTCAAATTTGTGGAATATATTACTGATATGCCTTTGTTACAAGGAGAATGTGATAAAGAGGAGCTATGTGATACTATATCTCTTACTAAAACAGCACAACTAGATAGAGAGCATTCTTCTATTTTTTGTCCTATACCTAATATTGTGCAGGAGAATGAGAATACGGCTGAACAGGACGTTGAGCTAGTTGCTGAAATACTAGATAATGATGCTTGTGTGGGGGCCTACTATATTCTATGAGAGTAAGAAAAATAAAACACACCGTAAGTCCCTCACCGCATCTCGATCCTCTCATGGTGTTTGTGCTGAACTACAATTGCTCAATGTTCATACTAGTGTTTTGCAATCTTTAGTTGATCCTCCAATGACTTATGCTTTGTTTCATAATGCACATTTGTCCTATGATTGTAACAAGTTGTGTTAACAAGTTTTATTCATCCAAAAAACACAACTAGTGTATGGAGTTGAAAATATTGTTCTTGAGTACACATGTGAAGAATAGGCCTTTTTATTGCGTTGATTTGAATGAGGCGACGTTGGAGCTCAAATCTTCTTTAACTTCTTTAGGTTATATTGAATTTGATGTTTCTTGTAACCTGAATTATTTAGAGAAGAGATTATTTCAGAATTGTAGTTTGCAATGTTTTAGCTATTGTGTTTTTCATGCCATTAGCAAATATGATGACATTAGAAATTTTTTAGTATCTAAAATAGTCATATGTACTAATCTGAAATACCCTTTTAAAATGCAAAAATAGGATCAAACAATAGCATGCACTGACACTAATAATGCCTTACAAAATTCCTCTACTTTTGTGATCTATCAACAGGAGAAGCTCATGAAGCCGAAGAAGTTGTTGTTGTGGCCTAGCTACGTGCTCCTCACTTGTCCCAATATGACAACAAAAAATTTTGCTGACCACTTGATCAAGCCGAGGACGGCTTGCTATAAAGAAGGGGAGAATGATAGGATCTTATATGTCCTTGCTGCGCCGTATGGCCGCACTAGAATACCCCCGTGTCCGCCACCTTTCATGATTTCTGGAGTTGACAGTGGAGTGGCTGTTCTCCAATCTGAACTTGAGTGGAGGACGACTCCAAATGAAGCGGGGGAGGATGATGAGATCACATACATACCCTTGTAGCCTCCACCTTTTGAGATTTTTAGAGGGCACGGTGGCATGACAGGTTTTGAATCTGTGCTTGAGTCGAGGACGACTCCAAATTAAGTGGGGGAGGATGATGAGATCACATACGTACCCCCGTAGCCTTCACCTTTCATGATTTCAGGAGGGCATGTTGAAGTGCTGGTTTTTGCAATCTGAACTTGAGTCGAGGATGACTCTAAAAGTGAGGGAGGATGATGTGAACATCATACCTTCTGATGAGGACTTCAACACGGTAGATTTGAACTGCAAAAAAGTATAAACTTGCAATGGAAGCCATGACTTCATATGGAATCCAGTTTGAGTGTTTAAGTACATTCTGAAAAGCTCATGAAGTCTATTTTTCGAATGGATCCAGCACCACATTTATACCATATCGAAGTCAGTTCGAATCGTCATTTTTATACAGAAGGTGTTACGTAACCCCACCTTAGGCCGTTGACCCGTGTTTCAAGTTGAGCCCATAAAGGGCGCGTCCTATGGTTGGAGGACGACCCCAGCACCCCCTGGTCGTCCTCCACCATTTTTAAAGATCCCAGTTGCTACTAGGAACACTTGGGTTTTTTTTTATTACAGTTTAGCTATTGTGCAAACTTTTTGATCTTCAGTTGTGTTGAACGACCACCTGATAGGCAATTTTTGAGAACCCTCACATTTGAAAGATTTCAATTTGCTATCTTGTTCATGCTTTCTTCAATTGCTTACAGGAATTGATCTTCATGATTAGGTTGATCTTGATGTTTCGGCGAGGTCAATAACCATTTAGAGTTGGTTCTGCGATTGCTAAGGTGCATACGACCTGTTCGTTTGTAGTCAGATGGTGAGGGTTGACTCCATCAAATCGATAGTTATCACCTAACCGAAAGATCGGACACTCAACTCCTATCAGTTGCCCCCGAGTACCAGGAGCAGTTCGCAAAAAACGAATGCCCAGATTGCATACGGGATCCATTTTGGATATTGTAGATATGGATGGGAAGGTAAGAAGATAAACTTTCCAATAGCACTGGTCTCATCTCCAAATTCGGGTCGAGTCAGCGAGAATAGTTAAAACAAGATGACATCCAGAAACTGCACTGGTGCTGCGACACTATCTTTTGACCTTTGGGCCGCGTATCTTTTCTAGGCCCATTAGTATTAGGGTTTGCCCTATAAGAATGTCTTAACCTCTATATAAACAGTAGCTGCATCATTAGGGATAGATTTTAATTAGTTTTCATCTGTTACTAAACAGTTTCACCGTTTGATGGTTTGTTGGTTTCCAACTTCATGAGATTAATTCAGATTTCGTAATTGTGTTGCGTTCTTCCTTGTTCTTGCTTGTATTCTTCAATTCGCAGGCTAAGATTAGTCTTCTTGGTGAGGTCAAGCGTGCGCGCACGGTTGATAACTAGAGGAGAAGTTGTGCTGTGATTGTGGGGTTCGAATCGTGTTGATTTGAGGCCAGATCGATTGTGTGTCGTATCTCCACCAAATTGAGAGTTAACACGACCTAACGAAAGATCAGAAACCACGTACACAACAAAATCACTGTCCATGAACTTTTCTATTTGTGAATTTGTGTCAAGTCAGTGATCTGTTCTTATTGTGTCTAGTCAATGACCTTGTGTCAAGTCAGTGAATCTGTGTCAAGTTAGTTAACTAGACTTGTTGTGAACTTGTGTCAAGTCAGTTGATGTGTACGTGGTTTCCGATCTTCCGTCAGGTCGTGGTAACTTTCAATTTGGTGGATATGTGACACACAATCGATCCGGCCCCAAATCAACACGATTTAAACCCTGCAATCGCAGCACCACTTCTCTGGTTAGCAACTATGCACACACGATTGACCTCGTCAAGAAGGCTAATCCCAGTCTGTCAATCGAAGAACACAAGCAAGAACAAGGAAGAACGCAACTTAATTATGAAATCTGAATTAAATCACGAAGTTGGAAAACCAACAAACCGTCAAACGGCGAAAATGTTTGATAACAGAAGAAAACTAATCAAAACCTATCTCTAATGATGACAGCTACAGTTTATATAGAGATTGGGACGTCCTCAGGAAGAAATCCTAATACTAATGGGCATAGAAAAGATACAAGGCTTAAAGGCCAAAAGATAGTGTCGCAACATTAGGGCAGTCTTTAGATGTCATCTTGTTTTGGTGCTGTCGTGGAGATCTAGGAAGTATATTCATATAGGATTAGTTCTGTTAGAAAGCTTATCTTCTTAGCTTTCCATTCATATCTAGAACATAAAAAACGGAGCTCATATGAGATCGGAGCATCTATTTTAGTGCAGGCTGCTCCTAGAGTCCGAGTCAGACTCGAACCTGAGTTGTTTGGATATCCTCCAGGGTCAAACATGCAATGCTGATCTTGAACATCTCTAATTCCTTCTTCATGCTTCCTTTGACCCTCTCTAATGTTCCTAATCATGATAAAGTCCTTAGGTAGCAATCTATTCTCAAAGAATGAAAGACATGTGTTTAAAAACGAGCTCAACTCTAATCTCAACTGTCGTGTGTGAGTTTTATCAATACTAATTTGAGGAGTCTTGTGTGTTGTAAAGAAGAGATGTTCTCATCATCCTCCTCTTCTTGTTTTGGAGTCGTACTCGACTCAAGTTCATTGTCGAAACCTCGACTCCACCATGCCCTGCAACCTGCATAAAAAGATAGAGACCACGGGGGTATTTAAACGCAATCATTTGGTGGCTCAAAGATTCTTATAATCTCATCATTTTCCTCTTCTTGATGGAAAGCCATCTTCAGCTTGCTCCTTTGGGTATCATGATACTTCTGCAAATGGTTAGTAACAGGAGCGCACAAATAGCTAGAAATATTACGAGCTGCAAACAAGTCATCTTTGCACACTAAAGGATATATGGGGTATTTTTATCATAAAAAACAGCAAGATCAACTTTTTGCCAAAATATATTTTAGAAATAATCTCCACGATCAGCATCATTATCATTCTTATGAGAACTTATAAAGTGTGTTGTCATAGAAAAACTAGATAAACATGACATGGCATGATATTTTGTATTTCCATCATCTAGTTGTCATTTATTTTTATCATGCAAGAGGATTTGAAATTTGAGCAGATATAAACTCTATGCACCATAAAGACATCTTTAGAATCATAATTGCCTATAACATAAAAATTGCTTATAGTTAACAAAGGCAATTCAGGTTTTGAAAATATCATCCTCTCTACTGTAGCAAAGTCACAAAAGGAATCATATTCAATATAACCCACAGTATTTAGAGAAGATAGCAATTTCAGCTCATCATTTTCACATATGATGGGTGTGAAATGTTTAATTTCAGCATGAATAGATAAAAATTAGGTGTATCGAATTCATTCACTTCTTGTTGCATAGAAAGAATAGAAACATAAGCATACACCATCGCCTTATCACAAGAACTAGTGGGCAAATCAAACATTGATAAAGATAAATGGATAAAAGGTGATACTTGCAGTTTCTTTACAAAAGTAGAATAGACAAAAAATTTTAGCACAACTAAAATATTGTCACCTTTTGTAGATCAATGTTCAATAAGTTTTTTCTCATTTTCAGCAATACCTTTTGACGTGTTATAATCAGTCTCATCTTGAGATATGTGTGGAACATTGTGTATCTCTTCTTTCTCCATGTATGTGTCACTTTCATCTTCATGTTTGACCTCAATTTTCGGCAAAATGTTAAGTGCAATAGGATATACAGTAGAAATCTCCTCCTACAAAGATTGTTCATCACAACTAGACATAGATTCAAAAGATGTAGCAACAAAAGTTTTTCTCATTAAAATTTTAGCATCACTCTATGTCCGACGATATTATTTTTGTTGTATATAAAAATTGCCACCAAGTTAAAGCATGACCAACATTCAAATGCTTTCTCCTTTCACACATACGACATTGTCCAAATAGATTATCCATCTCTTTTTCCCAAGCAATATATTTAATAAATCTAAACTATCATAGAAAGGAAGAGATGAAAAAATATAATTACACGTGGAAGGAGATGATGTAGCAATGGTCTGAACCTTATACGTCGTTTGATCATGTGCGACATCTCTTTTAGGTGGATTACATCTTTTAAGGCTTGCCGTCATATTTTCCATATACTCAATGCGTTTTTTAAAATTTGCATTGATATTATCAAAGACTCTTTGCAAAGCACTACTCACAATGTATTTACCTCTTTTTCTTCCTGTTATGGTTAGAAAAAGAGCATATCAACAGCACAAAATATTATTCCTACAACTACAGTGAGATGGGTGGCGAAAATTCCGCAAAAGCAAATGCCTTACCTAGCTCTTGCAAGATTCTTACCAAAGCAAAGAAAAGGATATGCAACTAGTGGCAGGAGAAACTAGAGAGTCGTAATTTCACAATTGCAGGGTCAAATACAGTGTTGATGCGAAGTGGATATGTGGAGCATGGAGGGCTGAAATAATGATTAGCAGAACATAATTTTATAAAAGATAGTAATATTAAATAAGTGTTCTAAGTATTATGTTCTAGTTGCTGGCCTAATCTTATAAAAAAATTCAGATGTTATAAGAATATGAATGAAGATATTAAAGGGCAGCAACAACACCAACGATAAGGCTCCAGAAATCAGTAAATTGTTCAACACTTGAAAAATCAGCAAAGGTTAATCTTCGGCTTCTAGATCTTCAAATTTTTTTATTTTATTTTTTTGATATTTTTCTCTGAACCAGAGGCGCAAAATATGATACACGACTAAATTTTAGATCAATATAATGAAAGATGTGGCCTCGAGAAAATCTCGAATTTCTGTTAAATCTGTGCTAAAACTTCGTAGCGTGAAAACAGAAACTTCTTATCTGAATTTGTTGAATCTTGGAACGTCAGAGGATGGAAAGTTTTCTGTACATATCCAAAAAGTACTTATATGTCTAATTTGGAGTTCAGAAACAAAAGTTATGACTATTTTAATAATATATCTTTGAATCAGATTTTTTTGAAATGCTGAAAACAGATTCAGATTTCAAATTAAATACGAATTTTATGTATGTTTTTGTGAATGATTGCGCAGCAGAAAAATATGGAGAGGTGGATCTATGAAGGGTGGATCTGGTTGTGATCAAAATATGAGGTAGGTGGGTGGGATAAATTTCAATAAAAAAATAATTAACAGATGTGACATGATAACAGATCTGAACACGATGTGGTTGAACGATGATGGAAAACACCTGGATACAAAAATATCACAAAATCCAGCCCAAAACATAAACTAAGAACACAAACTCAACACTAAGGACTCTAAAATAAAATTATGCAAAGGCTAAACACGACTTAGACAGAGGAACACCTAACTATCTTTTTTTTGTGTTGCGGCTTTTCTGTGTACGATAGGACGAATGCAAAATAAAAAAGTATAAATGTGAATCTGATGGTATACCTGAAGCTTTGATTACCACTTGATGTCTATGCGATCTTCGATCTTCTGTCAGGTCGTGGCAACTCTCGATTCGGTGGAGATGCGACACACAATCGATCTGGCCTCAAATCAACACGATTCGAACTTCGCAATCGCAGCATCACTTCTCCTCTGGTTATCACCGTGCACACATGATTGATCTCGTCAAGAAGTCTAATCTTAACCTTCAAATTGAATAACATAAGCAAGAACAAGGAAGAACACAACTCAATTACGAAATCTGAATAAAATCACGAAGTTGAAAAACCAATAAACCATCAAATGACGAAACTGTTTGATAACAGAAGAAAACTAATCAAAATCCATCTCCAATGATGGCGGCGACTGTTTATATAGAGATTGAGACCTTTTTAGGGGAAAGCCTTAATACTAATGGGCCTAAAAAGAATACACGGACCAAAAGCTGAAAGATAGTGTCGCAGCATCAGGGCAATTTCTGGATATTATCTTGTTTCAGCGATTTCCGTAGATCTAGGAAGTGTTTTCACGCGGGATTAAATCCATTGGAAAGCTTATCTCTTTAGCTTTCCCTACATATCTAGAACGTCTAAAACATAGTTCGTATGAGATCGAGACATCTATTTTAGTGCAGGCTGCTCCTAGAGTCTGAGTCAGACTCGAACCCGAGTTGTTTGGATCTCTTTCAGAGTCGAACGTGCGATGCTTATTTTGAGCATCTCCAATTCCTTCTTTATTCATCCCTTTGACCTCTCTAATGTTGCTAATCATGATAAAGTTATTAAATAGCAATTTATTCTCAAAGAAAGGAAGACATATATTTAAAAACGAGCTCACCTCTAATTTCAACTATCGTGTGTGAGTTTTATCTATACTAATTTGAGGAGTCTTGTGTACATCTAAAAGAGAGATGTCCTCGTTATCAGTGAACTAGTCTTATTGTAAAAGAGAGATGTCCTCATCATCAGTGAACTAGTCTTGTTGTGAAGTTGTTTCAAGTCAGCGAACCAGTCTCTTTTTAAACTTGAACCATTCTCTTTGTGATGCATCTCTAGGTCACCGTGTTTAATTGAGTTTGTGTATGTCATTGGATAAATTTTATGTTTACTGGTAGAATAAGAATTGAGTGTACTGTTAAGTTATGGTTCTGGTAGTGTTGACCTTTTAACGGCAGCGGCAAATTAGCGCTGTTCTCTGAAATTGGAGCTGCTCCTTGGCTGGTTTCGTGCTCTGGAGAGAGGAGTTACGAGAGTGAGAGAGCTCATTGCTTCATCGATGGAGGGTTTACTAGTCAAAGGCAGAGTGAGCTCATGGCTGGCTGCATGAGCAACTACGGTCACAGAACTGATTACCACGATCTTAGTTTTAAAAGTCAATGAAGTATTAGCAAAGACATTTGTATCTTAATTAGATTTACTATTTGTATGTTTTAAGTCAGTCAACACTTCTGTTTTTTAAAATAAGATATTTGTCATGTTAATTGTTTTATCTGATACAATTATAGTTAAAGCATTTTCAAAAGCTCCCTTAAACTTCCCCCTCACTCAAACTATTGGGCATTAGTGCAAAAAATCCTCTTCAACAATTCCCCCAAAACCTACCCAATCTTTTTCGCCCTCCCATTCCTCCTCGTCCCGCCGGAAACTTTTCATTCATGCCGATTTTTCCCTCCAACTCTCCAAGATTAAGCTGTCGCGCCGCGCCGCGTTCATTTCGTTCCCTCTCGCAGTCCCGATGGAGCCCCTTCATCAACCCTAGTTGAGCCGTGCAGCAGCGACCCGCCGGACCATCGCCGACCCCGCCGTCCAGCACCCTGCGCCACCGTCCAGAGAAGCTGCGCCGCCGACCCCGCCGTCCAAAGCCCCTGCACCGCCGACTCGCCGACCCTGCTCCACCGACTTGCACATCCAGAACCCCTGCGCCGTCGACCGTGCGCCCCTTCGCCGCCAACCCCATCGTCAGAGCTCCTGCACCGCCGACCCCGCCGTCCTGCGCCCCTGCGTCACCGACCAGAGATCTGCGCCGCCGGACAGTGCCCTGCGTCGAAGCAACCTAGGTTTCAAACACAGCTCAATCCAAAGTAAAAATCCCCCTCGTTCCAACTATTTCTTAAAGTATTTATGTAGTAGATCTCTTCTGAATGTTTTGTGATTGGATTGAACTGCGGACATACTGTGTATAGGCTACTAATTTAGTTCGTAACAGAACAAATGCAGCAAACGGAGTTGCGGTTCTGTATGTAGGACAAAGCCTACTAATTTTGTTCTCTACTTCCACCATTCATTGATATCTGTGGACATACTATGCATGTATAACATCACTAGTAATCTGCTTCCCATATTCTATTTGAAAATCCATTGTTCAGGAACTTTACATAATAGTTTCAGGAATACAGTGTTCTTACTTTGTATCAAATATACAAAAGAGATTAAAGAATTCAGTGTTCTTATGTTGCTGCAAATATACTGAACAGGTTCACGAACCCATGTATATTGGATTGCTTTAATTTATATTGCGTTCAAGTAGACACATTCTCATATCTCACTGGTTTTGTTCTGTAGGCAATTGTGATAATGGATGGAACAGGGTACTATATGGGATTGATGAATGAAAGTCAGAGCCCCAATGGAATGGAATGGAATGGTGTTGGTAGCCCACCAGAAGAGCAGCAAGAGACAACTTCCTTGGGCAAAGGATACAAGAATGGCAGAAACAAGAATTTCAGCGATAATGAAGATGTGTTAGTTGTGAAGGCATGGTTGAATACCGGTACTGATCCTATTCCAGGTACGAACCAAAAGCATGGTCCATACTGGAATAAGGTTCATGATTGCTACATGTCTGAAAAGGATGTGGCCAAAGATCGTACTCCAAACTCATTAAAATCATCGGTGGACAACCATTCAAGAAAGTGTCAACAGGTTTTGTAGTAGCTTCTCCATACTTGAAAGTAGGAATCAATCTGGGAAGACCTCTGAAATAAGGTACCTTGAGTTCTTAATTCTCTCTTCTTATTCTATTTTTCAGTACCTTATGTAATCATGTGTTGGTATATATGTGCAGCTAATGGATGCTCACAAACTGTGCAAGGCTGAAGATAAGACAACAAATCACTTCAGCTCTTGCATTGCTGGCATATACTGCGGCATGAGCCAAAGTGGCATGAGAGGATGGCTCAGTTGGCAGGAAACAAAACTTCTCAAAAAAAAAAAAAAAAAAGGCTCGTGCAGATCCAATTATTGATTTGACTGCTAACCCTCCTGATGATCCAGAGCATGTTGACAACAATGATAATGAGCCTGATATACCGAAGCGCCCAATAGGTAGGAAGAAAGCAAAGCAAATTGCATGCCGAAGTGGAGTTGATGAATACAACGAAGCCTTTGACATATGTGGGAAAAGAAGAACGAGGCCGATGCTAGCAAAGAATTGAAGAAGCAAGAAAGGTTTACACAATCACTGGAAATAGAAAAAGAAAGGCTTGTTATTGACAAAGTGAGAGCTGCAAGTGAGCAAGACCATGTGCAGCTGAAGAGAATGTTGGAGGAAGAGAGAATCATGACTATTGACATTAGTGGTATGGCTGAAGAACAACAGATGTACTACAGGAGCCTGCGCAGCGAGATTAAAAATCGTCGAGGGATCAATTCCAACTAAGAGGATGACCTGAAGTTTCATTGCTGTTTTTACCCGTTCAGTT
>BCLG01001586.1:71283-104454 GCA_001602295.1 Zoysia matrella | reverse complement strand
AATTATTTTTGATGATATGGTTGACCTTGATCATGCAATGGAGTCTGCTACTGGCAGCTCCAATATAAGATCTGTATCGGAAGGAATTGCGTTTGACCTGAAGGATGAGGATGCTGGTGATTATGCTAAGGTGACTGATACTTTACTCTCTACCGTGAACACACTGAAGTCCGAGTCTGAAAAGTTATCTGATATCAAGCGGCATGTGATAACTTCATTGGATGAGTTGAAAATGAGACTTAGACAAGCTGAATCTGCTGCTGAAACTGCTTCACAGGAGCATCAGTTATACATGGATAGGATATGTATGCTGGAGAAAGATCTCAAAACACTACAAGATGCATCCAACGAAATGGAACTGAAGATTCGGGAATACCAGGAAAGGGAGGGTACATTAAAGGCAAGGGAGTTGGAGTTGATGTTGCTTGAGCAGAGTCAAGTTACAGTAGACAGAGGTAAAATTGTAGTGATGTATTGGTAGTTGGATATTTTTCTTTTTATATTCTATCCATTATGTTCTTATAATTTCAAACCTACCTGCTTCTTCTTGCTGATCCCTTTCTTTAAAAATCCAGGTGTAATCGACGCAATTTCAAAAGATCAGCTGGAAACCCTATTTGAGAAGATAACTAAGTTAGATATGTCATCAGGCAAGTCACATTTGCAGAGAGAAATGGCTACTTTCTCCAGTCCGATTGACAAACTCTTTATAGTCATTGATGAATTTGTTGCATTTCAAAGTGAGGTTGAAACCTTAAAGTATGAAAACGAAGATTTGCAGTTAACTGTTGAATCCTATTCTCGTGAAATAGAACAGCTAAGGGCGGCCTCTAAAAATAGTAATTTAATCACTAAGGAACTAGACTCAAAAAGCAGTGAACTACTTGAGGTAACACTTAGTATGGAGCGAATGATTCAGCGGTTAGAACATCTTGGAGGAAAAGACATAATAGAAGATAGCAGACCTACCACGAGACAGGCACTTCTATCAAAGCTGGAAAAACTAATAATTACCTCAAGTACTGAAGCTGGGAATGCTAAGTCAACAATACAAGAGATGGGAGCAAAGTTACAGTCACGGGAAAAGGTAGTTGATGAGTTATCGACGAAAGTTAAGATTCTTGAGGACATGTATCATGCTAGTCTTGTGCAGCCAGAGGCTAGTAAAGACAGAGCATTTGAAGCATCTTCTTCAGCAATTGGTTCAGATATGTCTGAGATTGAAGATATGGTAAGGCTTTATTCTGTCATTACTTTTCCTTCTTTCTGTTTTATTTTCTATCAGATTTCACTGCATTCACAATGCTTAGCAGCAATTTATTGTTCTTTCATTGTGATTTGGGTAGCCACAAATAAAGATCTTGTGGTTGCTATTTTGTTTCTCAATGCACTTCACAGAATCCATACTTTTTGCATAGTAGAATATCTTTATGTTGGCTGTAATGATTCTTCCTTTTTGGGGGGTGAACTACTCTGCAGGGATCTATGGGCAAGGCACCAATTTCATCTGTCTCTACTGCTGCCCATGCTAGAACAATGCGAAAGGGGTCATCAGATCATCTTGTCCTCAACATAGGCACAGAGTCAGAAAGATTAATTTCTTCACAGGATTCTGATGACAAAGGTAGTGTAGCTGTAGCCTATCTTTCGATATTTTCCAACTAAAATATTTAGTGTCAATAACAGTACTATATTTCTTGTTTTTGAAGGGCGTATAAAATCACTGCATACATCCGGCCTGATTCCAGCGCAGGGAAAGCACATAGCTGATAGAGTTGACGCCATCTGGTAAGCTGTTTACAATATTTAGAGGGAGATTAAATTGAATGCTATCTTTACAAAATCACAAATGTGTTTGGTATCGATTGGTACATGTACAGAAAGAGATTGCAGAACTTCACCTAGCTAGTGGCTATGTTGGATGCTATATGTGTCTCTGTCTGGGCTCACTGGAAAGGAGTTAAAATTCATACTAGTCAAGTTTGTGTACTGAGATGAAATAGAAACACATTGCCGCATTCCCTTAGTCGCTTTGTTGAGTCATGTTGCTTTTGCCTGAGCCGAATACCTTTTTCTTCAAGCTTCTAGTCTAATCACCTGATGTCTTTCTGTAGGGTCTCAGGGAGCCAAACTCTGAGGAACCGGCCACGAGCAAGGCTAGGGCTTATGGTGTATTGGATCTTCTTGCACCTATGGTTGCTAGGCAGCATCTTGTGACACGGCTTCTGAATAACCGAGATAGGATAATTGTACATTAGTGTGTAGGAAAAGTTTTTCATTTTTCCTTGCCATATGTGGTACAAATGAATGGCATTCTTTTTATTATTCTCTCAGCTTCTCATATTTGTACTCGAGCTGTATTTCTAGAAAATAAAATTACCATTCTTTATTACGCTGAACGAGTGAGAGTTTTGGATCCGGCCTCCATGAGCTCATTATGTGAACTGGTCATGATAAATCGTTGCTCAAAACTGGAAGCATATTTTCTCTCGTCTACAGCTAAGGATAGTTTCTAGTAGCCATAATCAAACTGCTCAAAACTGGAAGCGTTTCTATCTTGTCTACGCTGAACAAGTGATAGTTTTGGACGCTATCTGCTTTCACACGAGATTTCCAGAAAGGTATTTCACTTGCAGGAGCTGGCCATCTCATAATGTTGTAAAACAACTAGTACTATCACATTTCAACTTTCACGGAATGAAATTAATTTACAACAACTGTTGCCGAAACTTCGAAGATTTAGTGAGAAGGGATGTCACAAGGAAGTTACACAGTGTCTCTTTGCCAAAATAAAAAATAAAAAAATGGCGGGATTACAGAGCAGCTCTGGTCTGGGACACGGCAAAATCACAGCTGCAGTTGCTTGTCCGACTGGCACTGATGCACTCATTGACATACTATTTCTCCGTCTCTGCAAGATGCCAATGGTAAAATCAAATGACTAGATCGTATTTGGACGGCTACGCATTAGCAAGACAGTAATAAATATAAAAATATACTCTACTTACTGAGGCCCTGCTTTGACTTCCGCTTCTTTCGTCTCTTTGAACGGAACTTCTCGTCTTGTTCTTCTGCTTCCTCGGCCTCTTTGCTAACAGCGGACCCCGTTATCTGCGCGAAGGATTCTTTGGCGCCAGAAGTCACGTCGCCAAAGAAGTCCTTCACCTTGTCGACCACTGTTTTCAGCTCATCTTTCTTTGGAAGCTGTGATATGAAGTATCGCTGTTAGTGATTTGCCACATTGCTCAAAGCAAGTCAGTATACTGGAAGTGTGAATATCTGAATTGCTTTTTTTCGAAAGACTTGTAATTAAACTTGAGAAAATTTGGAAATTATTGTCGTTGGCCACAGATTACAATTTAACTCAAGAAAAATATAAGAAACTTACTTCGATCACGTTACTTGTTGTCAGGGCCGATCTTATGTTCCCTTTTTCCTGTCCGTGAGAAATGGGAAAGTAAATTGCAATTGCCCATTTCAGAGAGGAAAACATATCAATTTTGTTTGTGCAATTAAGGTTCGAGAAAGTTACCACAACTTTGTAGCCGTATCGAAACTCGTTCTCGTTCTTCAACACACGGTACTGGGCCTTTGCTGTGTCTATAATCTCATCCTCATCCTTTAAGCATACAACAGGACAAACATCAAAGCAGTCAGTTGTTAATTTATGAAGGAGTTTTTTTTTTCTGCAAGAACAAGTTCTAACGTAAAGAAAGGGCTGCAACGTTGTTGATTGTTACTTTGTAAATGACAGCGGCGAGGTTCCTTGCGAGCGTGTCCTTGTAGATGTACTTGCCGAGGAAATTATCCTTGGCCGCTAGCATGATCTTCGCCGTCGTACCGCCGGTGACGACGTTGAGTGGGTACCAGAAGTACACCTGCAGAGAAAAAAAAAACGCGAATCTTGATCACATGCGCCCACGGAAATATTCGTGGCAAGAAACACGGTGAACGCATGGATGGAGACGAGTGGAACGGCCAGGCACCGACATTCGCGGTCCGGATGAAGATGACGAAGCGCGGGTTGCCGTCGTCCTCGATCTTGGGCAGCTGCGGCGAGCGGCGCTGCTGGAGCTGCTGCCGCTCCGACCAGCTCCTCCCGCCGCGCGCCTCCACCACCAGCGCGCGCCTCGCCGGCTGCCTGATCCGCGGCGCCGCCCTGACAAGGGAGTCGACGGAGGCGAGCTGTCCGACGCGCGCCGCCGACGGCTTCAGCGACACGCCGGCCAGCACCTGCGCGTCCATGGATGCCTCTGCAGCTCTGCTTGGCGCTGCGAGCAGAGCTTCCTTCGTGGAGCGAGGGACCGGGAGAAGATAAGCGGGTTATCTGGTGGCCGAGAACTGAGGTACGGAGTACCTACTGACCTGTGGGCCGCACGGAGAGGCCGGGACCGTGAACTTGAGCCGATGTGCGAACTCCCAGTTCTGCGCGCCCGCTGCGTGACTACATCGAGGAGCGACGCTCAATGGCGAACGCGGGCACAAACACAAGCGCAGTGGGAAACTTGCTCCGCGCGTGCAAATGCATTTCACTCAATTGAGTTCAGGTACAAGGCAAATAAAGCTGCAGCTCAAAACTACTTTCACACGATCACATCCATTTATCTATACGACTGTTGCAAAATCACAAGAACTGGGGTCACGATAACAAAATTAGGCAGAACTAGAAAGGCCCTAGTAAGACAAACTAAAAACAAGCAACAGACATCGTGCACTGCGACACACCGTTTTATCTTGTTCCGCACCAATTCGGCAATTCCCCAGCGCTCCAACGCTACCTTCTCAGTCTGTTTTGATCAGCTTCTTGACTATGCTCTTCAGAGCCGGCGCACTAGCACTGCACTTCTGATCATCGAAGCAGGACCTCCCTTCTTCAGCCGCTTTGCAGAGCTGCGGGTCCATGGGCACCTTACCAAGGAAAGGGACCTTCATTTCGTCACACATTTTCTCTGCACCACCTTTGCTGCTGTCAAACACCTCGCTGCACGTCACAAGCGACAGAAGCTCAGGGGCCTTCTCCTTGATGTAATTCAGTGCCCACTCCGTGGCATCTGTCTCACCCTCCTCGCTTGGCTTCACGAACCTGAGATCTGACAGCGGCTGCCGCAGGCCACTCATGTTCTCCACAACACCTAATACAGGCACACCGACCTTCTTACAAAAGCTGATCTCCTTCCTTACATCAATCAGAGAGACCTGCTGCGGTGTTGTGACGATTATTGCCCCATCGATCCCTGTGGCTTGCAGGTACTGCACGATTGAAATATGTTCATCAGACGTTCCTGGAGGAGCATCCACTACCAGATAGTCAATCTCCCCCCAGTCAACATCCTTCAAGAACTGCTTGATGAGTCCATTCTTCCGAGGACCCCTCCATATGACAGCATCGTCTGGGTTAGGCAGCATGAAACCAATTGACATGACACCAAGATTGGACTCAACATAGACTGGAGACCAGCCAAGGTTACTCTGATGAATATCCTGACCCTCGAGGCCCAGCATTTTTGGGATGCTAGGGCCACAGATATCTATGTCAAGAAGACCAACTTGATGGTCCATTTCAGCTAAGGCAAACGAGAGTTGGGCCGAGAACGTGCTCTTCCCAACACCTCCCTTTCCAGATAAAACTAATATCTTGTGTTTTACAGTAGCCATGCGCTCAACAATTGCAACCAAATCTGAGAAAAGGCCACACGACAATAGTTAGCTCACTTCACATAGAAATAAAAGCAGGACGTAGAAAATGTTCCTGAACTAATATTCAACTACTGCAATGATGTGTTACCCTGTAATCACATGACCGGTTATCCTGCAAGCATTAGGAAAATCACATGGGACATTTTAACCACAACTATTTGCTTAAGAGAGTAGATACACATCATATCCCTGATCCTGCTTTCTTACTGATGATTATATATATAAGTCAAGCACCAATTGCTTTACAGAAACCATATTACCCCAATCCCTAACCTCCTTCCCCTGTAACTAAAATTGTTTTTGTGCTACACTGACTATCAGATTTGAAAGAATCATAAATTTAATTATGCCAATATTCAGTTACGTAATTGGATTGAAATGAAAAGCCATAAAAAGCGACCAAATTAATTAGGATTCAATACAAGAACACGAATCATCTGATTACCGGGATCAGGACCCTTAGGGGCGGTGGCGCAAATCTGCTGGTTAGGGCATCCCGCGCAGGCCTCTGCCTTCCCCGCATCCTCCGACTGCGTCCCGGGGCAATCTGCGCAGAACCCAACAAAGCATACTCAAAAGATTCTACGAACCCCGTCAACAAAGCTTGGATAAGCAGAGCATGCGATCGAACTGCGAAAGGGCTTACGTTTCTTGTTTCATCAATATACAGCAAGGGGAAAGGGAGAGGAAGATCTCCCCTCTTTCCTTCACTCGATGACCACAGAATCGACCCGAAGGCGGGGAAGTGAAGGTGGAGAACAGCGGGTAATCGAGTTCAGTACAGGGCGCGGGGAGGTAAGTTCTTACGCTCGTTGGCGTCCTGAGGAACATCGCCTCTGCCGCCGCCGCTGCCGTTCTCCATGGCCTTCGCTTCCTTCGCGAAGTTTCCTGCCTTGGGTTGGGTTTGGTCGTCTCCGACTCCTCGGCAGCTGAAAAGCAAGCAGAGTGGACGAGACCAGGTGGCGTTATTACCCGGCCAGTGAGGATAACCAACCTTTGATTATGATCGGACAGCCGGGAGGTTTACGTTGGGGGTCAATTACACAGTCTATCAATCAGAGATTTGAGTGTTTGACCCTTGGTTATCACCGCACCGAAATCAAATTAGGCTCTTTTTGTTTTTCAGTTAGATTATATAATCTAGATTATAGTTTTAATATTTTATAATCTAAATTATAATTTATAGATTATAATTTGTGCTTGTTTGTTTGATAATTTAGCTTATTTTTTCAACTTATAGTGGTAGTGAGTTTTTTTACAGACTATAATCTTAAATAAATATTTAATAATCAGTTTATTAGATTATAATAATTTAAAATTAAAATTAAAATAATCTAATAAATAAGTTATTCTATTTATTTATCTTTATAAATTATAATCTCAAATAAACAGCACCTTTAGACATCGTCGAAGTTGGAATAATTAACACGACAGCAAGTCGTTGCTACTTTGATCGGCAAATTCACAGAGGTCAAAAAGATTCGATTGATCGATTCCCTCTCGGACTACTTTTCCATAGCCAGTTTTAGCAGTACGCGACGCGTCCCAGAATAGTGCTGCATCCTACGGCGCTTGGATTAAACAGATGCAAACTGAGTTGCAGACAACTTGAGATTCACCAGTTCTGGCTCTTGTGCTGCACACAATTGTATACATATATGCACAAAGGAAAATAGGAGTATAGTACAGTAACTAGTTATACAATATACTCTGTTCGTGATATGTTATCATTTCCAACCAGCATTTTTGGGTCGGTGTAACTAGTTATACAATATGCAACCAGTATTAAAAAACAAGTACCATTACATCATTTTATAAACTTAGAAAAGAGCCCACCTTTTTGAAAATTCAATCAAAGACCCATCAATCAACGAAACGAAACTGATGCAACCGTCCTAGTGTAATGTCCTTTTTATCCTGTCCCTGTCCTCACGGTTTGCATATTCGGAGATAGTTTTCCTGATCTTGTTCGTCCTCGACTGATCAGGTCCGTTTAACTGTCATTTCTTAGATCCGGTGCACGGCGGGTCGGTGTACGTGTGGCGTTGGCATATTTTAAATTTTATAATTCAGAAAACTAATAATAATAATAATTTTTAAATAGTTCTTTTTAGGAGTTTCGGGCAGCAGGCTACCCACAGGTCCTCGTCGCTGTCCTGAACACCACCGTGAGTCCGGCAGGCCAAGAAGTCGAGAACCATTGACGGGACCAGAGCCCGCCGCCTTCAGCGACTCAGCGCCACGACACGAAGAGCGCGACGCAGCCAGCCATCCAGATCAGCATCGCCCCCAACTGGTTGGGCCACGGCGCGTCCGGCGCGCCGATGAGCGTCAACGCGCCCACCTGCAAGGCCACGATCGCAGCAGAGCGCATCATTCCACCCAGACCTAGGTCGCCGCCTGCGCGGGGGAAGTCCACCGGCACGTCACGTCCGCGTTCCCGCGCAACCGCAAGGTGGTCAACGCCATTAGTGCCGGCCGGATCTGCGCCACCGACGTGTTCTGCACCCGAGCCCGTGGGTTGAAGTTGAACTGTCTGGGCCGAGGCCGCTGCCATCGCCTCCGCGGCTCCGCGAGACACAGGAGCGCCGACGGCATCACCAGGGCCGGCACCCCCGGTAAGTCCGTAGAGGTCTTGCGGGTAGAGATTTCCGCCGGCAGCCCCGGGAGAGCCTAGAGCCGACGATCCACGAAACTTAACGGCACCGGCGTCCTCGCCGTCGGCAACCTCGAAGGAGGCCTCTGCCTCCGTCGGAGTCGAGACTTTCTTGACGCCGCCTTCCATTTCCATCAGTCGAGGCTCGTCTCCTTCGCGGTAAAGCCGGCCGAGGAGGCCTGTGTCCTCGCCTCCTCAGCTGCCGGAGCCGCTGATTGCGGTTGCCGGCGGGCCGGAGAAAAGGCTCAGATCGAATATGTGTTTGAGTTCCGTGAGTCCGATCGGGTCGAGGCTGACCTGCTCTTTATACACGCCGGCGGAGACCCCCGGCCGTTTCCATCCAATAGGCTCAATGCTTGCTGGCCGCTCGCGCGCTTGGCTGCCCCAGGTCTTCGCGGCGCGCGAGGCCCACTCGGATCGTCACCGAAGCTTCCGCGAAGGTTCATCTCAGCGATCAGCCCGTCACAAAGGTTACCGGTTACGAGTAAAGCGATGCAATCAAATCGTGGGAGGAGACCCGTCCCGTCCAAAGTCCAAACCCCGAATTTGTTTGTCTTGCCTGCGGCCTGCATGCTGCCTCCCTCTCCCTGTGTGGTTGGTCCGTCGGTGGTGGTCGAGCCGGCCGCTTGTCCTTCGCGCGCGGGTCGTGGCGGCGGCGGACCTGGCAGTCACGCGGGCGCTGGCTGTGTGAATGCGTCGCGTTCATACCGCAAAAAGATGACGCACCAAAATACGCTGTGGCTTCGGGTTTTGCCCTGGCAGGTCCGTCGACGACGGGCCCGTCGCGCTGAGAGCATCAAGCGAGTCCGAACGTTCGTGTGGCTCGGGCGTTCCAGCCCGTCAGGGAGATAGCTCGGCGCATGAACGGCCGGCACGTCGATGAATGAATCAATGAAACGATCGGCGTGGAGCCCATTCTGATTGGAAATACAGATGACAAGCCCAGCAACCTATCTCAACAGTCATTTTCGTCGCGAGAAAGAGCCAATGCGGATCAAAGTAGACCCAAGGGTACAATGATAGTATATCTACAATTACAATTGATGCCTCCTTTCAATTACGGAAAAAATTCTCGAATCTCATTTTTCATTTGATATTCCTACGTTTCAAAGGTGGTCTAAATGTTTTAATACGAACTCTAATATAAGATGGAGGGGAGAGTTAATTCATCATTTTATAAAGTTTTGAGCCGACATGAATTACTTCATTCGTGTTACCATAGGTTCATTAGTTAAGGACATGAATTACTTATTTGTAGTACCTTCGCAAGAGCAATTTTTTTTTATAACTCGTCTGCGCTAAGAGAATTGGCATGTATTACCTCCGTTCTAAAATATAAACATTTTTGAATTTAAATAAGGCCAAATTCTTTTAATTTTTAGCAGTAATATCTAAAAAGATACTCTCTCCGTTTTTTAATTGTTGTCGTCGTTGACTTCTAATTGACCGTTTCGTCTTATTCAAAAATTTTAAGATGTGATTCAAATAACTCTAATAATAAATAAAATTATAAAAAATATATGATATTTATTATTTTTTTAATAAAGTGAATAATCAAAGTTAAAGTTAGAAGTCAACAGCGACAACAATTGAAAAACAGAGGGAGTACATAATTTCTAATGTAAAAATATATTTTTTATGAAATCTTATTTCACGATGAATTAAAAAAATATTTTTATATGATAAACTATTATTATTTATACATTATTAATGATCAAAGTAATACAAGTTTAATTTTGACTAAACCTAAAAATGCTTATATTTTGGAACGGAGGGTGTACTCCGTAGTAGCTTTCACTGGCGTGTCTGTAATACCAATAATCTTAAGCTAGTACTTCGCTTTTTTTTTTCTTTTTAAAATCAACATTTGACCATTCATTCTATTTAAATTTTTTTATGAAAATACAAAAAATAAATAAGTCAAACTTAAAGTACTTTCAATAATAAATTATTTCATAATAAAATAAATAATATTTTCTCAATTTTTTTTAATATGATAAATAATCAAAGCTATATATTTGAAAATTTAATAAGACACTTATTTTGGTATGAATGAAGTACTTCTTCCATCCTAAATTATAAATTGTTTTAAAGCTCTCAAATATTTTTAAAATTATAAGTCATTCTTATATATTTTCTCTCTTCTTAATATTTTTTAATTCTCTTTCTCATTTTAAATATATCTTATATTTTTTATTCTTTTTAATTCTCGTATCTGGACTAAAAATGTATAAATTGATATGGTGGGAGTACAACATATTGCGTTCTTGGAACTCATTCTTGTTCCACTTGCATGTGTGTTGTCTGTAGTTATCCAAACCACGAGCCAAGAATATGATCTACACATAGCTGTAGCCACGATGACATTATCGTGCATCATTATTACAATAAAGCTCTATTTTTTCTACTCCATTTACGTCCACGGATTGAGTAGTAAAAATACATTTTCAGAATAAGAAAATTTTATTTCTTCTCAATCGAGTCATACCACCGCAGGAGACACAAAAGCACCTTTACGTCCACGGATTACCTTGCCATTCGGTGGCCGCAGAAAACCAGCCACGCCGGTCGTTTCTTCACCTTCTTCCTGTGCAAGAAAGAATCCAGCGGCACGCACCCGGCACAGCAAACTTTTCACCCACTTCCGGTGGGCCCGAACCCAGCAGCGGTCCTGGGTTTTCCAAGGTCTCAACGTTCCAGTCCACGGGAACCTTCTCGAAACCATCGCCGGCTCCCCTCGCTGGTCACTCTCGGCCCCACAAGTTAGCCACCTGCGAGCCCGGATCCGCCATTTTCCCTGGTGGCCAAAACCGAGGCCCATCGATCCGCATCCCGCGGCGCGTGGTGGGGCCGCCCGTCCAAAGAGACAACTGGCGCTGGCAGCCCAGGCCCTCTCTTGTCCTCTTTATATGCACCACTCCCCCTGATCTGCTTGCCGCATCGCATTTCTGGACCCCCTCTCGATCCGTTTGAAACCCAATCCAGATTCCAGCCTCGTTTCCTTCGTCGCAGCTCCCTCTTCCGTCCCCATGGGTAAGTTCGCCGCTCTGCAGGCGTTGTTCTGGTTCTGGTTTTTGGAGTTTGTATGATGTGGCGATCTGAGTTGACTGACAGTTCGTTGGTTGGTTTTGTTTGGTCCGTGAAGCGAAGATCAAGATCGGGATCAACGGTGAGTCCCAAGCCTCAGATTTGTGTTTCTGAACTGCTGGTCTGGTAAATGTGGTTCGTGCTCAGTGGATCGTGTGGGTGTTGATGCCGTTTCTGGTTGGTGGATGCAGGGTTCGGCAGGATCGGCAGGCTTGTTGCCAGGGTGGCCCTGCAGAGCGACGATGTCGAGCTCGTCGCCGTCAACGACCCTTTCATCAGCACCGACTACATGGTATGGCTTGGCCCGCCTTTCTCATCTCGCGCGACCAGCTAGATCTGTCGATTAAAGGTGTTAGACGGCAGATCTGTACGGTTTATACTTTTGTTCCATTCTGGCATTCGGATGAAGGACTGTAGGATTTGTAGATGTTTGTTTGAATTGTGCTTGCGGCCTTACAGTCCGTAGCGTTGTGCATGTCATTTTTTGTGTTGATTAGTGAACTCTCGGCACTGTGTGATAAGCACGTTAACACCACAGCAAGAAGGATCCGACACTGATACTGTTAGATTCTAGAGAATGATGAGTTGTTTGTTGTTTAAGTAAAAAATTTGTGTAGTAGTCGTTGCGTATCTGTACCGCATTCAACCTGCCAGTTGTGCTTTGGGTAGCCAATATATAATATGATACAGTATATATACATTATCTGGTCTCTTAAAGTATTTATTATCATGTAGATGTAGATCCACAGAGATTTGTTAAGAGGTACCGCTTGTTGTGAAATGTTGGATCCGTACTTGTTGGTATTTTAATTATTTTGTAGGTTAGTGTAGCATCCATCTTTGTTTTCCGGATATGTGTAGCATGACTCGCTTTCAGATTATTGCACTCTTAACAGCAATCTGATTCCATTCTTGTTAAATGAACTATATGTGATATGTTCTGGTTGATTTTGTTGCCTGCAGACATACATGTTCAAGTATGACACTGTCCACGGACAGTGGAAGCACCATGATGTCAATGTGAAGGACTCCAAGACCCTTCTCTTTGGTGAGAAGGAGGTGGCTGTCTTTGGCTGCAGGTGTGTACAATTCTTTTCCTTCGTAACTTTACTCATTTCAATTATCCTTGACACTAATATCTTATGCTCCCATTTAGGAACCCTGAGGAGATCCCATGGGGTGAGGTTGGCGCTGAGTATGTTGTTGAGTCCACTGGTGTTTTCACTGACAAGGACAAGGCTGCAGCTCACTTGAAGGTAGTACAATCTGTTTCAGATGCTCAAAGCTAAGAGGAATGTCCATCGTTTACTGCATCTTAGTATCATTTTCTATTCGTAAATTTTGTAGGGTGGTGCTAAGAAGGTCGTCATTTCTGCTCCCAGCAAGGACGCCCCGATGTTTGTTGTTGGTGTCAACGAGAAGGAATACAAGTCTGACATCAACATTGTCTCCAACGCTAGCTGCACCACTAACTGCCTTGCTCCTCTTGCTAAGGTGATTTTTGTGGTTGTTATGCTAGCTGCACCACAATGACATCTGGACCCTGTTTTTAAAATGGTTATTCAATGTGTGCAGGTCATCAATGACAAGTTTGGTATTGTTGAGGGTCTGATGACAACTGTTCATGCTATCACTGGTAAGTGTTATTGGATGTTTAGCAGGCAATTGGCAATTATTTTTGCCTTTTTGAGATTTGAGATTGATGTTGCAAATTCTAATCCTTGCAGCTACCCAAAAGACTGTTGATGGGCCCTCAGCCAAGGACTGGAGGGGTGGAAGGGCTGCTAGCTTCAACATCATTCCTAGCAGCACTGGTGCCGCTAAGGTATAACTCAAACTTAATTTTGATTGCACCTGTCAATGTGTTTGTAATTTAATTGTTGTCTGATTTTTTACCAGAATGAGCTTGCTGCTTTAGAATATGCCTGGATTCACTTATGAATTACATAAATTAATCTGTCTGCTGTTTGCCACCTTAGGCTAGTCCCAATGGAGAGTTTCATTTTGTTATTTCCAAGAGTGCCATGTTACTATAAATGTTTTGAAACTGCAAATGAAACAACCTCTACAATGCATAGTTTCATTTGGGTGTTTTTAGTTTTATGTTGTCTCATTGGTTGTCTATCCTATAAAATGAAATTTGTTGCGTCCAGTGTCATCGAAACTGCTTATCTAGATGACACTCCTTCCCTCTCTCTCTCCGTACCTTTTCCCATGTAATCAAAATTGCTTAACTCCATTTAATGAAAACGAAACCCCCATTGAGTCAATTTTTTGGTTTAATGGTCTTTTTTATTTGCTAACTTCTTAACTGCTTGTGTTCTTTTCAGGCTGTCGGCAAGGTGCTTCCCGCCCTGAATGGAAAGTTGACTGGGATGGCCTTCCGTGTACCCACTGTTGATGTTTCTGTTGTTGATCTGACTGTCAGGCTTGAGAAGTCTGCTACCTACGATGAGATCAAGGCCGCAATCAAGTAAGTAGAGTTTGTTTGTAGTTGATGTCACTATGCATTTTGAATACTTTCTTTATTGAGCTGAAACGTTCTTTCTCTGTACTGATATTTTGGAGTGCTTTTGAAAATTACTGATTTGATTGATATATTGTATCATTACAGGGCTGAGTCTGAGGGTAACCTCAAGGGCATTTTGGGTTACGTCGAGGAGGACCTTGTTTCCACTGACTTCCAGGGTGACAACAGGTATTTAGCAGTCATACATACAAGTATTAAGTTTCAATATTGCATATCATGTCTGTTATCTGATCCTAGGCATGATGATCATTTGGAACTTACTGTAACTTTCTCTTTCTCCTTATTACAGGTCCAGCATCTTCGATGCCAAGGCTGGAATTGCTTTGAATGACAAATTTGTCAAGCTTGTGTCCTGGTACGACAACGAGTGGGGATACAGGTTCGTACACGCTACTATTCACCTTTTTTTTTTCTCTTATATGTGCACTTATGCTGAATCCTCCTCTTCATCCTCATATTTTCAGCTCCCGTGTTGTCGACCTGATCCGCCACATGAACAGCACCAATTAAACGAGCTGACTGTTGATACAGGGGAGCTGCTTTGCCCCGGAGAAGAGGGTAGAGGACCTCTTCCGAGAATAATTTTTTTGTACCGAATTATGTCAGTTAAAACTCGTCGTTGTATCTTGTTAGCTGGTTGAGCTTGTGGCTCATATTTTGTGTCAGGTCTATGTACCTCGCTGAACTTTGAATCCAAACCCAACTTATCATTTGGTTCTTGGCTGGCTAATTAAAACATCCTCTTGCTGGCTTGCTTGGTTGCTGAATTGCGTCTAGTTCGTCTCAAATATGCTCGATTCTGGATAGAGGTGGTGCTATTTTTTTTTTCCTGAAAGCGGTGTTTGTTGATCCAAATGAAAGATGAATTTGTCTGAAGATTAGATTATGATTTAGATTATAAAAAATTAAATTATAATTTAAATTATATAATCTCATGAAGAAACAAAGATGGTTTAAATTTATTTTACAACTTATTAGTTCAGTAATTTTTTAAATAAATGAAACAAAAGTTTATTTTTTAGCTGTTTTTTGCATGCTGTGAAAATGAACTATTTTTTTTAACAAGTTCTAGACTTATAAGTGATACTCCCACCCTCTTCTCGTAAAAAATTTGCTGCTTCGCGGATGCTACTTCTCGCAGATGTGCCGACGGTAGAACGTCAACTAATTTGGTGAACAGTCCTCGTTAAGAGTGTTAAGGGCCGGCGACGACTAGTGGCTCATCTCTCACCAGCGGCAAATCCCACCCTCTCCACTATAATGACATTTTTGACTTTTTTAAAATTAACATTTGATTATTTGTTTTATTTAAAAAATTTACAAAAATACAAAAATAAATAAGTCATGCTTAAATTTTTTTTAATAATGAATTGTTTCACAATAAAATAAATAATATTTTCACAATTTTTTTAATAAAATAAATAATCAAAAGTTGATTTAAAAAAATAAAAAATGTCATTTATAGTGGGATGAAAAGAGTAAAGACCAATAACAATTTACCACATTTGTGAAAGAACACATAAGAGGAAGAAACACAAGGTTCTGTTGGTGTCATAGTTGGCACAAACCCATCTTAAGGTATACTCGTACTATCTTGCTGCATATACCTGTAGATTTAGTTTTTTGTTTTATTTTAGACTGAAGTATCCAATTGACAAATATTTTTTATGATTGTTTTTTTGCATATTTCTTCCTCATTTTTTATCAGTATGTATTATGAAAAATATTTTTAAAAAGTATTTAGAAAAACATAATACAATCTATAGTAATTTTGAACGAAGTTTTCTGAAAAATATGTTTTAAAAGGAATATACTTTATCCGTCCTAAAATAAGTGCCATTTTAGATTTTTAAATACCTACATTACAAAATATTTTATTATCAAAAATACTTTAATTATAACTTATTTATTTTTTATTTTTTAAATAAAACAAATAATAAAATATTAATTTTTTAAAAATCAATTATTTTGAAACAGAATGAGTAAGTTGCACAGCCCACTGACATCGGCAAAGAAACCGACTCGCAGATGTGCCTTCTAAAACTTTCGCTCAAACTGCACTGACAAGCAAGGTTTACAAAATCGTTCAAAACTAGTTGGTTTTCGTAAAATCGGTCTGGTCTAGTTTCGTGGAACGATCGGTTTTTGTTTTAAAAATTTTAAAAAATTTAAAAAATGTTGAAATATCGAAAATTGATAAAATCGGTCGATAAATCCATGAAACCGATGGGTTTCAAATTTTGAAATCTGAAATCGTAAAAACTGGTCGGTAAACCGATGAAATCGCTCGGTAAACCGAAAAAACCGATCAATTTAATGTAGCAATTTATTCAAATTTAAAATTTTCGATTTAAAACAGATTTTAACTAATTTTTTTATTTTTACAATTTTCGTGAAACCGATCATTTTAACGATTTAAACGAAATACATTGCTGACAAGTTGGACCGAAGCCCATGAACTTATCTACATCCCCAACCTGTCAGCGGAAGGCTGAAGCCACCCTTCCCGCTTCCGAGCCCGACGCGCGTTTCCCGTCAACAGATATTGCCATATTGGCCCTGTGCCTCTTCCGATTATTTTAGTCGCGTCGCCGCTGCCGTGCCGCCCCAGGGCTCCACCACCCGCTCGATTTCTCCCCGCGTCCGCCGCCTTCCGACGAGCTTCGTTCGCGTCGCAACAAGGCGCTGATCTTCCCTTGTCCCCAGTTCAATTTGCTGCAAGGCCCGGTACTATCCGCGGATCGGTCTCCATCTCGTTCGATTTTTCTCTAGGGTTTGCTCTTTTGGTCTAGGGATCTAGATCTGCGAATTTCGCCAGTAATTGGGGATTCGCTTCCATTCGCTCGGTTCCAGGGGCTCCCCACGCGCGTCTCATGGCTTCAGCGCACCATGGGGGCTACAGGGGCCGCGACGTTGCGAGGGAGCGGGACCTCGACCTGGAGCGTTCTAGGAGGAGCACGGAATATCATCACCACCGTCGCCACCCGAGCCGCGACCGCGGTTCGGTACGGCGTAGCGACGACGATGGCGGCAGGGGGCGGGAGCCGTCCCGCGGGCACAGTCGCCACCACTCGCCGCCGAGGAGCCGGCCGCCACGGAGAGTAGAGGACAGGGAGCCCGGCGAGCTCGCGAGCGGATGCGGCTCGGAGGAATCTCGTGGGCGCTCACTGAAGTCGAGGGAGCCAAGGGAGAAAGGCATTGCGGGAGTCTGCAGGTATGGCAGTGCTCTATCCCCAAGTAAGAAGAGGAGGCATTCACCATCACCAGTATGGGATGCCAATGTTTTGAAGCTGCAGGCAACAGATTCTGTGAGGAGCAGGAGAGAGGTAGACACTGTTGCTACGGAGCTCCTTCAGCCTTCACCACTTCTGTCTGACGTGAGCACTGTGGCAACTGCTGGTGAGTGCTCACCCATGAATCTGGACATGTCAGTTCTTTCACATGAGGCTGAGAGGTTACAATATCATGACGAGAATACAGTCGTGGAGGGGGATGAGGAAAACCCAATGACTAGAAACATTTTCACTTCAAGATGGGCTAATGCTGAAGAGGAGGAAGAGATGGCTGTGCCTCGGAAGAAGAAAAGCGTATCACCTTCTTCTTCAGTTGGAAAAATATCTGCGAAGAGATCTACTAGCCCAGAGTCTGGAGAATTGCTGGGGATGTCAGTAGAAAATTCTTCGATATCATCCAGCTCCATGTTAGTGCAAGGAAATCAACATGAAAATCTTGAAGTAGATAACCATATGGATATTGCAGTGGAGCGTGATGCTGATTCTCCTGCTGATTATTTGCTGGACACTGATGTAGAGGGCAATACACGTAGGTCTAGAACACCTGAGAATGTGCAGGCACCACGTAGGTGCATTAACATGCTTCAAAGTTGTAGGAGTATTGATGAATTTGAGAGACTAAACACCATCAACGAGGGTACATATGGAGTTGTATTTAGGGTGAGGGACAAGAAAACTGATGAGGTTGTTGCATTGAAGAAGGTCAAGATGGATAAGGAACGGGATCGAGAAGGCTTCCCGCTGACTGCTCTTAGGGAAATAAATATCCTTTTATCCCTCCACCACCCTTCAATTGTGGATGTCAAGGAAGTAATTGTTGGTGGCCCTGACAATGATACCTTTATGGTGATGGAGTACATGGAGCACGACCTTAAGGGTGTCATGGAGGCAATGAAACAACCATACCACCAGAGCGAGGTCAAATGTTTAATGCTTCAGCTACTAGAGGGTGTGAAATGTCTCCATGACAATTGGGTGCTTCACAGGTAATGACTAATTTTTGCCTTCAATATTCTTCTGAACTAATTTTTTGTTTTAGTACACACTGAAATATTTTCTTGTTGCTTCATAGGGATCTCAAGACATCAAATCTCTTATTGAATAACCGGGGTGAGTTGAAAATATGTGATTTTGGACTCTCTCGTCGATATGGAAGCCAACTAAAGCCTTACACTCAACCAGTTGTGACTTTGTGGTATAGGTAAGCCCTTCAGCCAGCATCGTATTTCTCAAATAAGGTTTTAGTAAATCATGATCCAGCTGTAGTTTCTCACTTGCACAACCATGTCTTACAATATGCTCCTTTAATTGCAGGGCCCCAGAATTACTTTTAGGAGCGAAAGAGTATTCTACTGCTATTGACATGTGGTCATTGGGTTGTATTATGGCAGAACTCTTGACAAAGAAACCAATATTTAACGGGAAAACTGAAATAGATCAACTGAATGAGGTATATTGTTTGTATCCCTTTATTTCGTTCTTTTATAATTGTTGAGATCTTATGGCTGAGTTAACTTGTATTGCAGATATTTAGGATGCTTGGGACACCAAATGATGAGGTATGGCCTGGTTATTCCAAATTGCCTGGTGCTAGAGCCCGATTTGGAAAGCAACAGTAAGTTTCTCCATTTCCTTATTGCTACTAGTTTTGTATTTTGAATATTCAGGATCCCATAATCACGGAGGATTACCTTTAATTTTCTGTCTCAGGCGAAATAGATTAAGGGAGAAGTTTCCAGCTGTATCATTCACTGGAGGGTTGGTCTTGTCGGAAGCTGGATTTGACCTACTTAGTAGGTTTCTGACATATGACCCTGAGAAGGTAATACATGTCCTTTAATACACATCCTGATTCTAATCCTATTTTTGCTTATTAGCTCTTAATGTATTTTGTTCCTATTATACAGCGTATATCAGTTGATGCTGCCTTGAATCATGAGTGGTTCCATGAAGTTCCTCTGCCAAAAACAAAGGATTTCATGCCAACACTTCCTGCTCTAAATGAACAGGACAGGTGAAGATTGTCTGTATGTGTATTTCATATCCTAGGCTACCACTTGAACACCTGTTCTTTTTAATAATCCGTCTGCATGTTTCATTCTTTGATTTGCAGGCGTTTCAAAAAATACGTTAAGAGCCCTGATCCTCTGGAGGAGCAACTGATTAAAGAACAAGGGAGCCCGAGGGATCGTGGGCTATTTGGCTGAGCTGAAACCAAATTTTGGGTTTGCTACAAATGCCAATCTCTCTGTTAAGTATTGCATATCCACATTACCTAGGTGATGTGGCCAATTGTGCAGTATCTCCTATCTCATCTACTTGCTTCAGCTGACAGGATGGCAGTGTTCAAGCATTGGTGTAAATTTAGGAAATCTTCCCTTACATTGCATGCAGCCACTGTTCCATTGCAGGGCTAACTTACAAACCTCTGGTCACATTCTAATGCTCTATTACTGTAAGGTGTGCAGATCCAGGTCGCTTGCAAGTTTGCATCATAAGGTCTGGTCTATTGACTCATCACCAGTTTCATATCTGAAACTTCTGTATGTAATTGTATTATAGATTAATCGCTTGTCAACAGTAATTGATGATATTTAATGATAATTTTTCTCTATTCAAGTAGCACATTTTGTCTTTTGATCCTTCCACTTTGTTTGCAAGAGTTGAGTGAAGTGAAGGGAATGGAGCCTTTTGCTTTCGCAAGGAAATTGACATAATCTAATGGAATGCAAGGTAACTTGCTGAGGAGCTTATTAATAACGTCTCCTGATGTAACCTTGTTGAAAAATATGATGAATATGTGTCTTCCCTTTTACCAGAGATTGGGGTGCACTGAATGGTCTGTTATGCTTAAGAATGCCCATGTTACAACTTCCTTTTGTAACTGCTCTAAATAATTAGTTGAGTGCACATGGTCTTGTATATATATATATTATTTTCAAAGGGGGATAATAATTACCTGAGCTGTGTTCCTATCAATTGTTTCTAGATTGGATCCATGTTCTATATGAAAATATCATTGAAGTTTCTGGGTAACAAGAATTTTATTTGCAATTAGAACTCTTAAAACCTTTGATTGATGACTCTACTGTGCAAACTTCGAGAGTTGATTTAACTCACTACAAATATCATGTGACACGTCTGCAGCTTAAAGCTGTGGTATTATCAAGACAGGAGCTCTCGGATGTCAGGTTACTATACCTTAAACTAATTTGTTGGAGGCCCCCCACAGTGATCTGTTAACTCTCTTTTATCGTTCTACCATCCTAGTGGTCAGTCTATTACCCTTTTCTCTACATATATTGCTGTGCATTGTATCTGAATACTCTTCATTGAATCGTCACTCTTTTTGTTCGACAGAGTTCAAACCAGTTTGGTTCATACACTAACTTCTTTGGTAACTCTTGACCTGCCATTCATATCACATCAGTTCTGTTCCATGCACTCATACTTAGCAGCCGGATCCTTTTGCACAACTTCATCTTTTTTGTTCTTCATTTGCAAGGACATCAATTTTAATGTGGAGTGCTGCTCTCAGTATGTGTCCGTCATCATTTTGCGACTTAGTCTGGGCTCTTCATGTCATATTGCTTAATGAAGTTGTTTGATTGGAACCAATGCACGCTGCTTGTTTATTTTTTTTTGTACACCCACTAGTTGCTAGCCCATATCTGTTTCTTAATTACCATGTGATTGTTTCCTGTTCTCATGTGTCAGTCTAGTTGCTGATAAGTAATAAGGTGCCTTTGTCATTTCTTCTGGGACCTGTTTTGTGTGGGAACTGGAAAGTTTTTAATAGGCTGTTGGTGAAGGGATGAAAAGTGTTCGCTTTGATCTGCCTTTTAGCTTCTAAACTTAAGTCCTTTTTCATTATATACTTATATGCCAGTGATAAATACTTGGTTATCTCCTTTTCTACAGTATTTAAATAAAATAATAACGGCTTACTTTATACTCAGCCTGTTCATGTTTTGAATTAGCAGTGCGTCCTAGCATCATGAAAAAATTTAGGCCTAGTAATCCTAGATGTATCTGTATTGGAACTAGGAAATACTACCTTCCTTCCTTGCCCTACCAGGTTTGATATCATGTTGGGCTCTTGAACTTTGATGTAGAACACATACTGCATGAATATCATCTTGAACTGTCTTTGAAGTTAGTGTTATCTTCTTTTATGAGGATGAAAGCTTAAGAAAATATTGTAATCTGGGTATATTTGAAGTTCTAATTGTCTAGTTAGTTGGATATTATATTTGTTTAATGAATAATATTGTATTGTAAAAGTTTAGTATTTTTTGTGTCATGTAATGTAAAACAATGGCATGGCTTGATAGCGACACCATTAATTCTATGCGCACTTGGAAGTTTTATTCGTGATTCAGGTCTTGTGTCACTACTTTATCATGAAGCTCATCCTTCTCGTAAGCTGACGCCCCAGGGAATCAGTTCGGTTGAACTGTCTAATGGGAAGTAGTATATGAACATCCAGGCCGTGAGTTAACATTTCTGTTTTCAACATCATTCCATTTATTTTATCACAAATGGGTTGCAAGGACTTTAAATCCTTGACATTATTTTACTTTTTGTGCTCTTGCAAACAACGGGTGGAAACAATATTGACATGAAATTTTGACAAGGGAAGCCTTCTTTGTGCATCCTGCCTGCCAGTTCAGCCAAGGAGCAGAACTTGGGCTAGATTTTCTACTCCCGTACTTGGTTTACAAGATGTGGAATTTAGCAGGATATTGTTTTGTATTTAGAAGTATCATTTGTAACTCGAATGGACAGTTTTTCAGATGGCAACATTGTAGAGGGATAGGTCTTTTTGTATCCAAGCAAATCTTGTACATAACTAGATTGTTTAGCTTTTTTGTTTTGCTATCCAGCCTTCTGATAATTCATGTTTGTATTCTCGACGAGTACGTTAAGTTCTAATGTTGAACTGTTGTGTCTTCATATTTATGTGACGTGATTTGCTGCCTGACTCAAACTAATCAAATTTGTTTTGCACGCCCCAAGACGTAGTAGCCCTGTGTCCAACTTTAGTGCTCACTGCTCAGCGGTTACTCGGGATGTATGCATCTATAATTTATGCTTTTGTACAATTCAAAGATTGTTCTATGCTCACAAGCCCTAACTAAATTTGATCAACAGTTTTTCATGACTAATAATAACAACTTAACCATCAGTAAGTAATGCTGACCTAACACATGGCAATGCTCTGTTTGGTTCAGGGGATAAAATGGGATGAAATGGAGGTATCCAGATTTCCCAGTAGTTTGTCGCCTTCCTCCAAGTCCCGTGTTGTCAAAAATCCCAGTCATCTTCGATGGCTTCCGCGCGTGAGCTGGCTTAGTAGGCTCATCTCGGTGCAGCTCTAGATCGGTGGTGGGCAGTGGGCTGCATGTACGTATGAAAACGGATAGAAAGGTCGGCAAAATATCTCAATTATTTTTGTTTTTATATTTACAACATTGAAGGAAAACAGAAAAGTCAGAAATAAAAACGAACGAATAAATACGAAATTCAAAAACAAACCAAAACGATCAGTAACAAAAAAAATGTCAAAAATATGAATAAAATAAATATTGAAGTTTAAGTCTTACAATATATATAACACAAGTTGCAATTAAATTACAAAGTATAAAAGACAATCCAATAATATAGCTCAGTAAGAGGTTGTTTGGTTTATAAATTTTAATTTTTATTTTTTATAAAACATGTTTAAATGCGATCTCATTACTGTATTTAGGCAAAACGGTAAAAAAAAGGTAAAATTCCGCTAAAAACGGAATTTCGCCAAAGTGGTCAGAAAAAAAGCTATACTGTTTTTGTTACTTTTTTTTTCTTCGTCTATCCGAGAATGGTAAACAAAACATGATCGAAATGAAAAATTTTGTACTATTTTCAACCCTAGCTGCATGAAGTAGCGGAGGAGTGGCCGTGGGACGTGGTTGAGAAGCATGGGCGGAGAATGATGCATGGGTATGCAAAGAAATACCCAACTTTTATGAAAAAAATATTGAGTATATAAGTGTATTATCATGTCATAGTTCAATAAAAGAGTCAATTTAGAGCTCATAAAAGATCAAGAAACGATTTAAATTTGTAGTTTTGTTTACATAATTTTATTTTTAGTTGATTTACACTCACATCAATAATCAGTACATTAAATTCATGTTATAGTAATTATTCGCATATTTTTATGCAATAATTATTTAGTTTAAAAATACCCGAGTAATTAAATCCTAGCTCCGCCACCGCCGAGAAGTACGTCAACTAGTGAGCTCGATGACACGGCCACGCGCGGTCATAGGCTCCTCACCACTACGGCTGCCCGTGCATCTAGTTATGTTTGGATGTCAACATTGGCTCATCTTAGCGTTGACGTTTCACCAAATGCATCCTAACAGTGGCAGCCAACGGTTAAAAATATCTAAGAGTTGGGGGGTTTATCTACAAACGAGCAAGATAGAAGCCAAGCACGGCCTGTCGGCCCGCATCCAGTTCTCTCCCTCCCCCCCCGGGGGATTCAGCGGCTGCAGTCCTTGCTCCGTTCACTGGCTCCGTCCCCCGACGATGACGTGCTTGGATGCGCCGCCCCGCCTCGGCCCCCGCCCGTCCGGGTGCCAGGCCCCTTCCCCTTCCGTAAGGCTGCTGCCATGGCGGCTTGGCGTCTCCTCCTCCTGCAGGTAGGCTTTTTTTTCCCCCTTTTGTCCTTGCTTGCTGTTCCTTTTAAATTGGTCTTCGGTAGTTCTGTACTGGAACGGATAGGTCTAGTTCGCGTTTGCTTTTCTTATTCAGTGAGAGAATGGCGAAGAGCGGCTCAAATTTCTAGTCTTAACATATTATGCAAAATGCATTCATCTTATCGATGCATCAATGCCTCTATAAAGCCGCTCCCGTTATGGATCCAGAAGCTCAGAACTGGCCTGGTAGTGGCAATTTGCTTATTTTTCTTGCGAATGCACTGAAATAATACACCTTGCCTTTTCATTTGACGAGGCCCTAGGGTATTTGTTGAAACATTACCTGGCGTTGCATTGTCCTGATAAGTGCCTTCTTGCATTTGGTATTTGTTGAAACGTTGCCTGGCGTTGCATTGTCCTGATAATTGATAAGTGCCTTCCTGCATTTGGTATTTGTTGAAACATTACCTGGCGTTGCGTTCTCCTGATAACTGATAAGTGCCTTGCGTTTTTTATCCCATGCTGTGCCATTTCCTGAGGAGAACCAGCGCGCTGCTATCAATGGCCTTGGTATACTCACTGCTTTTTTCTGTTCATGCAGGTCTTGCACTCTAGTGTCCCGACAGCTTACAATTTGCAACGGACAGTCATGTGAGATTACCTGTTCATTGCTTTAACAGTTCTCAATTGAAGTTTGCGGTAGACACAGTTTATCTATAGTGTCTGGTCTCTTTTTGAAATGCAGATGCTGATGATTTATGGGTAGCCGCTCCTCAGAACCCCACTTCTGTTCGGTCAAGGTTGCTAGCTGCAGAAAGGGAGGAGGCAAAGGCTGTTCTATCATTGTTCTTGAGACAAAAAGGTTTGAGAAGTACGCTAGCTGCACGGATCGTCAATAAATCAGATGGCTTCATTGAACACCTTGTATCAAAGCTCCAGAATACCTACAGATCTCGATATGTTGAAGGTTCACATTCTTGATTGCGCTTTATGTATAGATTATATCATTTGATCAGAACTGTTGGTTCAGAATTGTTGACATCATATTTATTTTTCAGGCAGGGAGCTGAGCACACCTGAGATCAGAGATGCTCTCCTGCCATACTTGGAAGCTCTTTCTAGAGAACATGGAGATGGCTTGGTCGAGGTGGTGGAGAATTTCCTAGATCCTTTTTCGGCGGAAAGGGAAACATTGTCCTCTTCTATGGTGCTCACTCCCACAAGCTCAAATAAACAAAAGGCAATTGCTCGAATAAGTACACCAACCTCAGGGGGTGCACTCCCTGAGCTCGTGCTCTTTCTACTAGAGCTAGGCATGGATCATGAGGAGATCAAGAATATCGTACGCAAGTTCCCAGCATTTGCATATTACAATGTGGATCGTAAGATTAAACCCTTAGTGGAACTACTGATTGAGCTTGGTGTACCACGGTCCAGTATACCAGGAATCATAAAGAAGAGGCCTCAGCTATGTGGAATCAGCATGTCAGATAATCTTAAACCCATGATGGTTTATTTGGAGAACACAGGTATCAATAAAGCTCAGTGGAGCAAGGTGATTTGCCGGTTCCCTGCATTTCTCACATATAGCAGGAACAAGGTGGAGGTTATAGTGAGCTTTCTTATTGAACTTGGAGTTCCTAAGGAAAAGGTTGGCAAGATATTGACACGATGTCCTCATCTTATGAGCTACAGCATAGAAGACAATCTCAGGCCAACTGCTGAATACTTCAGGTCAATCGGTGCAGATGTTGCATCCCTTATTCAGAAAAGCCCACAGGCTTTTGGTCTGAATATCGAGATGAAGCTGAAGCCAATCACGGAATTTTTCATTGAGAAGGGGTTTAGCATGGAGGAAATTGGCATTATGGTAAACCGATTTGGCATTATCCACACTCTCAGCTTGGAAGAAAACTTGATTCCCAAATATGAATTTTTCCTGATGATGGGGTACCCACGGGATGAGCTCGTGAAATTTCCACAATACTTGGGGTACAGCTTGGAGCAGCGGATAAAGCCTCGGTATGCTCAGATGATCGATTGTGGGGTGAGATTGATTCTGAACCAGATGCTGTCAGTTACGGATGCTAAATTTGAGGAGATTTTGAAAAAGAAGGAAAATTGTAGTTTGGGAAGACAATAATATCTGATGAGCACAAATTTTGACTTCAGACGGGATACATCTGAGCATAATAGCTTTTGTAACTAACGGATGCAAAATTTTCAGTTGAAAAATTTCATGTATTACCCTAGAATATCTAGCTAGTGGCTAGTTGAATTCATTTGTGCAAGGGACGGGAAGTGTAACATTGGCAAATACCTATAAAAAAAATTCTAATTGCAGATGTTATACTCAAATTGGATTTTGGGAACATGATGCTTTTTGTTAGCAACAATTGTCTGTTCATTAGTAGTAGCATTTTTGTTTATTTATTTCGGACACAACTGTTAAAACGTTTCTTACTAAGTTAGCTCCTAGCTCGAGCTGCGCCGCCTCTCATTCCGCATTGTGAAACTTGGAGCTGAGAAAGTGGGTTTGATAAGAGTGCATCTGCATTCTGCACAGCATGTGTACAACGGAGCGAAAACGAGGTAACAGATGATAACATCAGATTCCTTTGTATTGCTGAAATTTTATGAGATCAACAGCGTAGTCAAAGGTTTTTACATGATGAGAATTACAAACCACACGTAAACGGTACACCAGTATCGCAGGTTTTTAGCCGTCTTCGACTTGTGAGTTGTGACCAGTCATCGTCCACAAAAGCAGGTTAAACACATCAATCGATGCAGGGGAGCCTAGCGCCACGTTTGACATCAAATGTCTTGTGGGGCTGCATCGATAAGGACTACAAGGGTCGATAAGCTGTTCGCTTCAATGCTCAGTTTCAGATCATTCAAAATCCACAATTGATGCCATTGTCCAACCTGATAAAAAGAAACTAGGTTAAGAAATATAATAAAATTTGAGTCGAGGCAGATATCATAATGTACAATGGTAGTTTGCTCATGCATTATGAAGAAAACTAGGTCGTCATCCATTGAACAAGAACGAAATGGAGCGTAACAGAACATCCAAGCAATAGCAGACAATGGAGGTTATGATAGAAGACGAAGAGGGTGTCAGCTGCAAAGCAAAGAACAAATCAAAACATAATAATCCATACCACAAATGATAATCAGGATGAACTCACGTATTTAGAAAAAGGAAAGAGGATGTGGTTGTGGTTGTGGTTGCAGTCTCACACTACTTTTCAAAGGTGCCTTGCTTTACCAAACTGAATTCGAGGGGTACTCTAATAACAGGAGAAAGAAACAAAGCAGATACATTGATTTCTCAATACTTAAGAAACTTCAATCATTTCTATCTGGAAGACAGAAGTCACTCAGATACAATTACATGAGAAAAGCCATCACTTTCTTAATTGCTATTTTTGTCAAAGTTATATGCATATAGACCTTAAAGTAATAGCTTTGATGTAGCTCTGAAACGGTGAAATCCTGATACCTACTTTAATCAGGTTTGAGAACGTTTTGGAATGTAACAAATTAGAAGCAACATCACAGATTGACCACAGAAACACTAATTACTTAAACATAGTATACACTTTATACTCCCAAGGACTATTAGTATAAACAGTGTTTATTAAACACAATGCACTAAAAGTTGAACAAAAAGGTTGGGCATTTCCAGGTTTTATGGCATCATAAACATTCAACATCAGGGATGCAATATTGCTAATACGATGCAAATAATGTCTTAGAAGTTGGAAGAAGCTCTGCATCATCAAAATAACTCTTTGCTAATTTAGAGGGAAACAAAACAAGAACAATCATCTTCTTTAGCACACTTAGCGCATCCCTACAGTACTTAAGTCATGTGCACCATGCCAGTACAATGTTTTAGCGAAAGATATGGATATCAAGAACAGACCGTTTCTTCTAGCGACGAACATTGAGCATCTCCTTGGCCTCCTCCTGCTCAACTTGCAGAGAGTCACTGGCATACTTGCTAAGCAGCTCCTTTTTCTTCCTCTCTAGCACCATCCGCTCAATCTCCTTCTCATCGGGTAGCGGCACATGAGCAACAAATTCCCTCCCAGCCTCCTTCACCTTCTCTCTCTCCCTCTCTTCCTCACGCTTCCTTTCTTCCTCGACCTCCTCCTCAACCCCCTCAAAGAGCACCTCCCTAGCAGCCTCCCCAGTGCGTCCACCTGCCGTGACCACCTCACCGCTCACAACACCCTTCATGGCTTCCCGTCGCACCCGCTCCACCCGGTGCCACTCCTCCACGACCTCCTTCCGCATGCGCTTCTCTGCGGCAGCCTCAAGTGGCTCAAGCACACCGTCCTCGTCGTCGTAGTACCCATAGTACCCAGCGTTGATGCGCTTGTGTATCTCATACCGTGTGCGGCGCTTACGTATCTCGGGCGGCTTGTCGAAGAGCTCCCGCACGCCGGGGAGCTTCCTGGCGGCGCCGAAGTAGCGGTACCCAGGCCCACGGCCGGAGGGATTGGGCACGGCGACGATGTTACCGTCGAGATCGGTCATGAGCGGCGCATTGGAGCTGCGGGAGTAGTCGCGGCCGCCGAGCTCGACGATGCGGCGCTCCCAGTGGCCGCGCTCGCGGAGGAGCTTGTTGATCTCGTCGTTGAGGTCGCGGAGGCGGTGCTCCCCAAGGCCCTCGTTCTGGATCTCGGCGACCTTGGCGCCAATCTCGCGCAGGATCTCGGAGCGCCAGCGCTCGGCGTCGGCGAGGTCGCGGCACTCGGAGGCGAGGTAGGGTCGTCGCTCCCGCGGCTTACGCTTCTCCTCCTGCTTCATCGTGATGAAGCGGTTCAGCATGGACTGTGCCTTCTCCTCGTTGCGAGCCATGGCGACCGGCGGCGGCGGCGAGGTTCTTCGGCCGGGCGAGGGTTCGGGGCGTGAGGGAGGAGGGAGGCGAGCAGGTACGATTTGCACGGGGGGGTTGGGCCGACGGGGAGAAAGCAGGGGCGTGGCTGAGACCCCACGTGGATGGCAGACGCGTGGAGATCCGACGATGCGTTTTCGTTGGAGCCGAGTAAGCACGACGCGATCTGCGAAGGGAACGAGCCGTGACTGAGCCGAGCGCGGTGAGGAAATCTGGTGGGCGTCCGATGACCGTGGCATCCACGCGTCTTACATCAGAAGCTGGTTCTCACTGCCGCGCCCCTGCGGACGGTTCCTCGACTTCGCGTCTTGCACTTGCGCTCCGCCGCTACCCATGCCCCCACTCCATTGCTCGCTTCCACATGCTCCGTTCGCGAAGGCCGAGCCGGTGCCCCGCGGCGCTCAGCGCCACAGCGAACTGCCGGGAACCTGTTTGACGAAATGCTGCTGCCCAAGGGATCAGCCCAAGGAGGGTTCGACCTGACTGACTGTGTGAAGGACGTGCGTCTGGTACGGTACGCAGGGGCAGCTGGACAGTCCGCGGGAATGCTCCAGGCGTCATGGCGCCGCCGCCTGGTCCTGCGTGGCGTAGTGTATCTTGGCAAGGAAAAGAAGAAAACCAGCCATCCTGATATGGATGAATCTTGGAGATTGAGACGGATGGCTTGCGCTGTGGTTAGCGCATCCTGGCAAAGCCAATGCGCTTTTGTACCCTATCAAGTACCTGGTCCTCCGTCCTCCTGACCTGCGCACCAAGTCAAATAGTCAAAGGTGCAAGGCTTTTGTGAAGAAGCAATGTCGTGGCTGCTGTAGTCGGTTCTTGGAATCGGCTTGGGGGGCATAATCTGACCAGGAATGCACTCAAATGTCTGGGCAGAGGTTTAACTAAAGATTTATGCCTTTGGTCACGTGTTGTCCTCCTAGACGATCGAGCAGATAGCTTTGCTGGAATGGTGTTGGTGGAATACTGGCATCTGGGAGCATGACTGGTTGTCTGGTGAATTGGGATGGTTCTGAATTCTGATTCTCTGCAAGGTCATCGGCATCAATATATGTTCGGTTAGTAATAATTCCTTGCCAGGTGAATGCCTCATTACATAATGAAGCTTTGGACTTTACTGTTGTCAGTGCAGCAGCTTTCATGAACAGCCATTCATGCAACCTGCGACTCAACAAATTCTAGCCTGTTTAACAAACATGAGGGATATTTCCTTGCATTCTGCTATCTTACACCATCATTAAGATTCCCTTGTCAAGGAACACATATAGAAGCATGGAATATTTGTCAGACTCACATGGTAAGTGAAACTCATTTCTAGGACTGTTCCATAGTCAGAGAATGTACAGGTGCAGCAGTAATCTAGAACATAAGCTGCATTGCGGCTCAGCATTTACTACCCATTTGGTGGCGTGGCCTTGTGCAACAGTCTGTCAGCCGGTTATTCCAGTTTCATCTGATGTACCGCCTGCCACCACACCCATTCTCTCTTTGGCAGTTGAAGAACACTGAGGCCACAGGAGGTCCCAGATTGTAAAGTGCTGAGAAGTCCCTTGTGTTAAAATTTGGTCTCCATCCTGGAGCATATATAGTCTGGCAGACAGATTGGCGAAAGAGCACAAAAACAAAGCGATGAATTCCAGCTGTTGGCTTTGGACTTTCATAGCTTACTACCTCATTTCCTGAAGTACGATTGAATAGAATCTATCAGAGAAAGTTCACGTACATATTTCTTCCACAAGTTTAGAAGAGTAGTCATATATGATTTTGTCATTGATATTTACAGTTTAAAATTCACATGAAATCTTCAAATTGGCATTGCTGATGGCCATATTGCTCATGCTTAGGCCAGTGATCCAAATAATGTCATATTATTATGCAAAAAATCTGTTTGTATTTCTAGGAATTTATTTCTTCCTATCATATTGTTCTTTTATAGCTAAGCATTTCAACTTCTGCTCTTTTTAGACAGCTATGGCTTGCATTATTTGGGTTCAAAAAGAACCACATGGTTGAATTGTTCATTTAATTGCAAATAGATATTTGATTCAGAAAAAGAGAACAATAGAAACTCACCAAAACTTACATCCATTGATTCTGGAATGTCTGTTACCAACCTGCATGTATGGGTACGATATATTGTTTTGCATTATGTTATCTTAGAAGCACAAATAAATAATAGTAATTTCCATTCATCATAACTGATTCAGGTCTTACCAATGAAGGTATTCCCTTTTGGTTGGATTACTTGGACTTGGTGAGTCGGGATCCACCATCACCTAGTGGGTAAGTTTGTTATTTCTTTAGAGACAAAACATTCATCACACAGAGTATTTAATTAGACCAAGTGGTGTTGGTGTAATTTATATTTCTCTCTGAAAGTAATATTCATGAATAATTAGATTATTCACATTTTTTTAGTATGAATTGTTGTAGCTAATCATCATGGTTCCAGGTTCCTATATACTATTAAAACGTATATTGATCTTTAATCAGTCTGTTCGTGCAATGATGCTGGTACACTAATTGGCAGCAGAAACCAATGAGAAAATCTTCACAAGGTTAGAATCCTTGGGTTTCAATGGTCTACAGATATTGAAAGCAATTATAAAGTCGATGTACTCCGAACCATTATATTGGCGGTCACATAATGTCTTCTGAGGGAAAAACCATATTGCAACTTGGCATCTTAGTTGAAAACCATACTCAATGCTGCAATGAGGTGAAAAAAAAGGTCATGAACTCACCAAAGTATAAAGGGTCCTCATATCACGCCCAGCAATCTCGATCCTTGGTGCATTGGCTACTTGCGAGGGCTTGAGCTCAGATCCATTAGTCAGTTCTCTGTTGTTGTATATGACTCTGAGTGATGCTGATTTGCTAAATGGGTCCAAGATGTCTCCAACTACGTTGCCTACAACTAGTGGATCCCTTGACATGGTTAGCTACAATTGGTGACCTTCGAGACAAGTGAACTTGGACTGAAGCCTGAACTTGGTCGAAGTGAATGGTGCAGGCCTGTGCCCTATATATACTCCTGGTCCCCAATGATGTACCAAGTCATGATGACGAAAACTATTAGCTCTGGACGCCCTGATATCTTGCTTTATACTGTAAAGAATGATATGGGTTGCCATCACTTGTAGTATTTCGGGCTGTCCACCCTCTGCGCCTACACCAATGGAACGAGTGCGCACTGCAATTCCATGTCTGTGAATAAAATCTGATGTATCACTCATTTATTCCCTATATCTAGGGCCTAATAAATAGTTGCTCGTAGACAAAAAAAAAAAAAAAAGACTGTCTTTTGACTTATCTCCCAGATTGACACCTTATGTCCTTGGGGCTTCACAATTACTAGTCAATATTTCTCTCATGCCTCACATGATCTGTGTTTGGCCTTAACGGTCACTAGGTTTCTTTATCTGTGTGTTGAACATGTTGCAAAATGAATATGTATCGAAACTATTTTTCAACATGAGCGTCTCTCTAAGTAATATGAATATCTAAGTTTTTTTTAATTGTGAGAAGAGCTTGGTGGGACAAGCATACTGTGCTGCAACGATAAAAGGTTGGAGGGGGGGGGTAGATTTTCTTCACAAAAATGCATCTATTGTTCGATACTGCGGTGTGTACACATAAGATAATAATTTCAGTATAAGTGCTCTAGATTCTAAATTTTGGTACAAGTGTATGGTCTGTCTCGTTGCTTGCTGTCATCTAGAATTCAGAATCATTCCAGTGCATATTGCAAAAAAAATATTAACAGAAACTTCCCCTTTTCTATTTGTTTAATGATGATGATGTGGTACACCTGCACTCATTCTATCTATTGTGATGCAAATTTCCACTGAGGAACAGCTTCTCCTTTTCTATTTCTGTAAAGCATGAGGATTTGAACTTTATTATTCCTTATGGGGTTAAACAAGCATGTAGACCAAACACCTCTTTACTCAGCACAGTTTTATGCTTCAAATATGATATGTCAGTAATGGATACTTTTAAGATCTATTCTGATTTTCTTTGTGGTCAATGATGATGTTTACTTATTATAAATATTAATGCACCCATTAATGTATAAATCCAATAATATATTTACTTTTTCCTCCTTAAATTTTACAGCCCTTTGTTCTCTTTTCATGTTATTCTCTTCCTCTCATATTACTTGTCATCCTAGCTTCCTCGAGTTTTTCCAAATTACTTGTCATTCTCGCTTTCTAATACAACTTTTTTCTCTTTCTAATACTTCTTTATCTCTATCTCTCTCATTTTTTTTGTGCATCTCACTTTTTCGGCCTCTACTTAATTTC